>CM064525.1:9804207-9814152 GCA_032716605.1 Paralithodes platypus | reverse complement strand
TTCTTTTGATTTCCTTTTACTTAAGAGTTACTCTTTTTCTTCCAAAGGCTACAAACTATCTTAATTAATCCTTGTAGCTACCATATATCCTTCCTAAGCTTCATAAAATCGTCTAATTGCAGCTAGGATCAAATTAAAGAGACGTCGCCGGTACGGGAGTTAAACTACTCTAAACAAAGTTGGATCGATGCTCCCAACAGATGCCGCTACTTGCCCCACCCAGCCCGCTTTTGGCACTGATAGGGGATTAATCTGATTTTCTCCCGCACGTCCCCAGCTCTGATGGTCCCCAAAACACGACAATCAGAACTTATCGGTGTCTTCGTTAACAGGTGCATTCGTTTTTTGTTTTTTTGTCCCCACACTTTAAAAAATTATGGGATTTTACCACTGTCTGGTCCGACGTCTTAGGGTGACGCCTCATGTGGTGATGGGCTGGTCTATCAGAGTGAGAGTTAAGCGTTCTCTGCCATACCCATAGCTTACTCTGACTGTTCCTTTAACTTATATATTTTCTAGATCTCAAGTGGCGGCGTCTCTTCCGTGGATTGACCTCCCTGCTGCAAACTCTCGAGGTTGGCAGACTGGGAGCCAAAGCGTCACATTTTTCCGTTGCCCCTCAGCTTTCCCTTCATAATTGCTGAGGAGCACAGGGCCTTGGGTGGGGCTTCGGTATCCCGAGTATTTCTGCGCCCTCCTCAGCTCCTCGCCTGTGAGCGGCTTCGGTCGCCCTGGCTTTTTTGTGGTAGGCAGGGAGGGTTCCGAGGGGGCGCTCGGTTATAGCCTTGGCCTTGCTCGGGGCCTTGGGGCTGGTTGGTCAGACAGCATGGGGAACAGCAACAACAACAACAACAACGTCTTAGGGGTATATTATTCAGGTTAGCTTGGAATAGGGTAAAATGGGTTAGGAAAGGATGGAGTATGACAGGTTAGGAAAGGCCAGGCTAGATGTTATGAGGAGAAATAAGTGGATGAGGGACGAGGAGGGATTTTGGGGGTATAGGATGGATGGAGGAGAAGGGGAAGGTTAGGGGGAATAAGGGTGGAGGGGGAAAGGGGAGGGTTAGTGGGGAATTAGGGTGGATGGGGGAAGGGGGGGTTAGGGGGTAGGGGGATGAGGGAAGGGGAAGGTTAGGGGGAAATATGGTGGATGGAGTGAAGGGGGGGAAGGGAAATATGGTGGATGGAGTGAAGGGGGGGAAGGGTTAATGGATGTGGAGAGAAGAGGGGGGAGGGGGAGGGGTTATTGGATGTGGAGAGAAGGGGAGGGGTTATTGGATGGGGAGAGAAGGGAAGGGGTTATTGGATGTGGAGAGAAGGGGGGGGGGGGTATCGGATTTGGAGGGGAGGAGGGATTATTGGATGTGGAGAGAAGGGGGGAGGGGGGAAGAGGTTATTGGAGAGAGAGAGATAGAGAGAAAAAGAGAGAGACACACACACACAGACACGGATCACTGGAACATAAACGCCGTGACGGATTTTTTTTTTTTTTTTTGGGGGGGGGGGGGACATTTCCAGGTTTTCTATTTTGGGTCGAAGGCAGCTGAGTTAGAGGGGAAGGGGTGGACATTAAGCGGGAGGTAGTCGCTTTTTCTGGACCCCCTTCTACCTCATGTTTAGCATATTAGTTTCGAGATTTTAAGACGTTCGTTCCATTAGTTTGTTGGTTTAAGACCTTTTGTCACTTTTCTTTGTCAATATTAAGACCTTTCGTGCCAGTTAGGTGTCCTGGCAAGCAATATCAAGCCTGTAATTTGAGAAGGAACCGGCCTTCGGCCGCAACATTTTTCTACCGAAGAAGGTACAAATTTACCATGAAAGGGGGTCTAGGGGGTCCTATTTAAAGCTTAATTGAGGTCTAGCGAAGAACTAAACAATAATTAAATTAATAAATATATAGACCAAAAAACAAACACTACATTCCCAGTGCTTCCATGTTGGGTCAAAGGTAGCTGAGTTAGAGGACGAGGGGGGGACATTAACCCTTTGACTCCTGGGGGGGGGGGGGGGGGCTATTATTAGATCACCCTTTTTCGCCCCGTTTGTTTAGCAGTTAGAACAATTTTGCGCCCCGTTAGCTTAGCGATTATAAGACGTGTATCCCCATTATTTTGGTAGTTGTAAGACGTTCTATCCCATTCAGCGTTCGATATTTTACTGACAAACAAAAGCGAGCCTGCATTTTAGAAGACTCTCGGCCAGGACTTTTTTACATAGCTCGAAAGGGGTGAGGGAGGGGGAATGGAATTTCTTCTTCTTCTTCTTCTTGAATGGGGTCTAGGGGTCAAACTAAAAGACCAAATAGCTCGAGTACTATTTCCATTTTGGGCCAAAGGCAGTTGAGTTAGTGAGGAAGGGGTGACCATTAACCCTTTGACTCCCGGGGGCGGCCATAATCTACAATGCTCCCCTGTCATATATTCTTAAGGAGTTGATGTGGAAATGTGGGGCACCTTTTGCAACAACCAACTTGCCATAACCTTCAATGATATATACAGTATATATATATATATTCATGTCAGACAGATTCAAAATTAGAGTTTTGTCAGCTTTAAGCTAACTAATACATTCTAACTTCATAAAGAGTCTCAGAAATATTGCCAAAAACCTGACGGAAAAGGCGCTCGTGTGAAATCGTCATTAAAATACCGAATACAAGTTTTCGGAAAAACGTTCGTGTGTAAACCGCCTTAGCTGTCATTCTATAATAAAGATGAAGAATGATGGGGGACGATTAATGAAACGAACAAACAGACAAACAATTAGAGGGAGTACTGTGGGTTGTTTGGACGTAAGTTGATGACTACTATCCATCCTCATCACACTCATCACTCATCTCTCTCTCTCTCTCTCTCTCTCTCTGTCTGTCTGTCTGTCTGTCTGTCTGTCTGTCTGTCTGTCTGTCTGTCTGTCTGTCTGTCTGTCTGTCTGTCTGTCTGTCTGTCTGTCTGTCTGTCTGTCTGTCTGTCTGTCTGTCTGTCTGTCTGTCTGTCTGTCTGTCTGTCTCTCTCTCTCTCTCTCTCTCTCTCTCTCTCTCTCTCTCTCACACACACACACACAAACAAATACAAGTAACAAAATAATATTTATTATACCGTATGATCAAATATTCTGTTTAACTTTAATCTTAGGAAGAAAGTTTAATACAACTATTAATAATCGTTGAGTGACATGTTTGTTATTGTATTATAATATTTTAGTATATAAACATATAATATACTGTATAATTAATTTTCTTTCATATAAATAAATACAGGAATTTATACAAACGGCATTTATTTCTTCAGTAGCATGTGCTTTTTAATTTATTTTCGGCAAATATACTGAAGGCTGATGACTTTTAATTGACGTTTTGATTGATTGATTGAATGATTGATTATACAACATTAACTTGTTGGCTCCAAGATCCGGATTGAAGACAAAAAATGGTGGAAACTTCTCTCGTGTGGAAATGTATTTTGTTAAGCAGCATTTATCTCTTCCAATTTCATAATATTTAGAATCATTTTGTAAAATATTAGACAATTTTATTTGACAAGCGAGGTACCGGTATTTCTAGGAGTCAAAAAGGTAGCACAAATTATTATTTGACGGATGCTTGCTAAGCTAAATATAATCATCTTATTTTGTATATGTGCGAGACTTACATAGACTTACATAGATACACTGGCCACACAGACCTTACGATCCAAACGAGGTGGTCAAGACTTAATTCTAGTAGAGATGGCATATCCGATAGAAAAGGAAAGTTGAAGGAAAGGATAGAAAAGAAGAAGGCTCTGTTACAGAGAGAGAGAGAGAGAGAGAGAGAGAGAGAGAGTGTACAAAGGAGTACAAAGGAAATCAAGCAACAACAGGTCTAGTGACCCTTCTAGGCTGCTTGTCCTCCAAAACACTGAGGATCAAGTGTCCAAACAGTGGTTTAGGGAGGGTAAGGTGACATTGGAAAGGGAATTACTGCCCCTGGAACTAATGTCCGTGTCAGGACTATTTAGTTAGTAGGGGACATATGGGGTTGAGTAACTGGAGGGGGAGGATAAAATAAAGTTATTCATTTACAAACGCAAGTCATTCGCGGGTTTGATGCAAGATATTTGTCCTATGCGGAGTGTTAAATGAATCCACGGTGCTGCAGTCTATGACATCTCAGGTAAGCCCATTCCATAAGTTGACAACTCGATTGGAAGAAGAAATTCTTAGCTTCGTGTGAGTTAAAAGATTTAACCAATAATTTTTGCAGACCCGTTTCCCCCCGCTGTAATTAGATTGGTCGATAGTGCAGTACTTACTACAGTTCATATTTTCGATTCCTTTGATGATTTTGAACACTTGAATTAAGTCCCCTCTTAATCTGCGCTGGGTTCAAGGAAATAGATTTAATTCTCTCAGACGCTCCTCCGTATGGTTTTGTTCTTTAGGCTAGGTATCATTGTGGTAAACCTCTACGTTGAACTCGTTCTAGCTGGTTTATATCTTTTTGGTAATAAGGGTACAACCAGCATTGAACGCAGTATTCCATAAGAGGGCGGAGCTAAGGAATTGTAAAGGGTTTGAAAAACGTCTTTGGATTTATGCTCAAATGACCTGCCTATAAAGCCAATTATTTTGTTTGCCTTCTTAACAACTTCTGAAACATTGTTGTGCTCGGTTTTAGGTTACTCGATATTGTTACTCCCATAACGGTTTCTCTGTTTACATTCTTAAGCTGAGTTCCATCCATCGACTAGTTTGCTTTCCTCATTTAAGTATCCGATATGTATGACTTTACATTTCTCCGCATTTAAACTCATTTGCCAAATTTGGGCCCCCATGTGACAATTTAGTCGTAGATTGTGTTGCATATCGGCAACTTGATCGTTTGAGAGTACGCTAATTTGCAATTTTTGTATCGTCAGCAAATTTTTTAGATTGGACAGGTGAGACCCTCGCAATCTATGTCGTTGATTTAAATTAGAAAGAGAATTGGGCCTAGTACCGATCGCCATTGGGTACCCCGCTACTTACATTGGTCCATTTAGATGCCTTCCCTCTGTATTACTACTTCCTTGGCTTTCTGTCGCTGGGGGGGGGAGCCAATTTTCTACCCATTTCAATACACCGTATTGCATTACATGCGCTTTTAGTTTTAGCAGTAAATGTTTGAGGTGTACTCTGTCAAAGGCCTTTTGAAAATCAAGGTATATATTTATCTACAGCTTTACTCCTCATCGTGAGAGGTTGAGGATATCGTGGAAGAAGTCTAAGAGGTTTGTTAAACAGGAACTGTTTTTACGAAAGCCGTGTTGAGTATCTTTAAGTATGTTATTTTTCCTCTAAGTGGATTTACGAGTCTGTCTCTCTATGACCGTTTCATAGCATTTAACATACAACTGAGGTACGCTAATTGGTACGATAGTTACTGGGTAGGGTATTTGCTGCCCTTTTTTGAATAACGGTGTTATGTTGGCTATCTTCCACTGCACAGCCATAGTTTCAGACTGCAAGGATGTTAGTTGAATAGCTTAATGTCAGTGGTTTGGAGAGCTCATTCTTAGCTTCCTTTAGAACTCTAGAGCGAGATTGTATCAGGTCCAGAGCGTTTTTAATTTACCCTTGAGTTTAGTCTAAACAATTCAGTACTTCTCCTCTCTGTAACGGTGATATTGCTTAGAACATCTGAAATATCAATCTGAATCGGCGATGGTGTAGGAATATCACTGAGGTCTTCGGTTGTTAAAAACTGATGCAAAGAAGGTATTGAGGGCATTACTCATTTGTACTTCGTCTTTGGTGTATTCTCCCATTTCATCGACGAACGGTCGGCAACAGTTGAAGTAACTACTTTGTTTTTCTTTCTGAATATAACTATATATTCGTTCGGGTGTTGGTTTTACGTTGATTTCGCAATGATGTAACTCTAAGGGTCTTTTTACTTTGCTTAATTTAACTTTTTGGTCTTTGCGTCGTTAGCTCTACAAAATTTCAACACTGTTTCTTCGTTCGTCATTTTGTGAGGAATTTTAATCTATCATGTAGCAAATTTTTTAGCAGCCCAGGGCAGTGTTGAAATATCTATTAGGTTCCACCACTTTGGGCTTATTATTATGCCCTGGACGCCGTATTTTCGATGGTAATGCAGTCCTTGCAACTTGCGTTTTAGGTAAGTGGTTTCGAATAACTTCCAAGATGTATTATTCTTTGTCGGGTTATTGTTACTTGTCAAAAAGCTCCAGTCAGTTTCTTTAAACATAGCTCTAAGTTTATGAAAGTTTTGCTTATCTTGAAATAACGGACTTTTTTTCGATGTTACTATGTTGGTTCGGTTACTAGTAAAGTTTAAGTGAAAGTTATCGTACGATGGTTCCCGCCTGTATTAGCTGAATCTCATCACCAACATTCAAATTGCTTCTTATTAATTCTTCTTGTTGGTTGCGAGTGTACAATGTCAAGAACGTTATTACCGACGGGTCGGTTAGTTTCGTAGAACAAATTGATAAAGCGAACTCTCTTGCAAGTTTCGTATACAAGTCCAATGTCCGGAGTGTGAAGTAAGAGTATCGACCCCACTCTGGGCACAGGTAAATTAAAGTCGCCAAAAAATACGGTATCTTGTGAGTTACTTACATCTGCAATGTTGTTTCATAAATCTTCTTTCTCGGTACAGTTTCCCCTGATTGAGCTGGAGGTCTGTATATTAATGCAAGTATTATTTTTGTACCTTTATTATTCTTTATTAGCACAAACGATGTGTCGACGTTCACAATTTGAGGTTTTGACAAGAGGGTCGGGTTAAGACTTTCTTTGATATAAAATAAAACGCCACCTCCATTTTTATTTATTCGGCTTTTCTCAAACATTACATAACCGGGAAGTGAATACTCTGCTAAAAAGTTTCTATCTTCTGTATTGAGCCAAGATTCTGTTATACCAATCATATCATAATTTTCAGTAAACACTAGTTCCTCTAAATCTGAAAATTTATTGCGTATACTACGAGAGTTTGCATAGAAAACCTTTAAAGTTGCGGTTTTAGAACTCACAGAACGTTCTTTAATCAAATTTTTGGTTCTGGTCGGATCTACATTTACATTCATGGCTGTCATCGGTCCTCGGTCGTTATCCCTGGCGGTTTTGAATTTGGGTCGTGTTGGTGGAGCTTTATCCAAATTCGCGGTTCTTGACAGATTAGCATTTAATTCCTTCGCAGGTTGCCGCCCTCGCTGTCTTCGGTCCTCCTTCCTGGTTGTTCTGTGCTGAGTCGATTTCTTCTCCGAAAATCCTTCACCGCATCGTTGAGAAGACGCCCAAAACGTGCTGCTCCCACCTAGTTCAGATGAACTCCATCGTCCGAAAACAAATAGTCATCATAGTAGAAATTGTCCCAGGTGTCGACGAATCCCACGTTTTCCTTCCTGCAGAGGTTTGCTAGACAACAATTTGTGCTGGTGGCTATGTTGTAAAATTGGCTCTCTACACCAAGCCGGGGGACGATTCCTGAGACGATGATCCTTGATGACTTCTCCTTAAACGACTTGATCAGCTGCTGGTACTTTAAAAGCAAATCTTCCGACCGGGTTCGCTGTACATCGTTGGATCCAACGTGGATGACGTACATTGTATTAGCAGGGGCCAGCTTAGATACTTCGTCAACTGCAGCAACTACGTCGTCCACACCACCACCAGGGATATACAAAAACGCTTCCTGGTCTTAGGTGCTCTGGCGCAAAACTCTGTGAGCTGACCACGTATCATCGAGTCTCCCACGAGCCGGACTTCTTCTATTTCCGCTTCGTCATCTGAGTCTGTGAGTATCCGGTGCTTCGCTTCCGTAAGTCAGTGTCGGGATTAGCACACTGTCATGGAAGGACTTCTTTACTTCCATACTGACCACCCTATTTCTTGTTACTGCTTTCAGCGTTTCTACAACACTCTTCCCCTGTTGCACCCTCTCCTGCACATCTTCATCCGTAGTCCCATTTACCCGGTATATAATAAAAACCGAAAATTGCCGGACAAAAGTTCGTGTGACACCTTTTGCTTACTTGGCGACCTTTTCTAAGCTGAATAATGTCTTTCGTTAACCAGAATATAGCGACTGTGACGCTTAAAGGGTTAACCTAGTGACATCACTAGGAGTTGCATTGGTGTTTGTAATTGATGATTAATGTTAAGAACGGGGTGTTACCTAATAATTATAATGCAAGACTTGAGGTGTACAGTGGTTGATATATGGTTATACTGGAATGATATACGACCCCGCCCCTCCTCCCGTATAAACTGGAATTATGGTGCTATAAGAATACTGGAATGGTTGATATACGACAACTTCCCCCCCCCTCCCCTCCCCTCCCCCCCCTACCGTATACTGGAATGTGATAAGAATATGACCTTACTATCCTCCCCTACCGAAAAATGGTTGATGATATTAGACACCTCCCTCCCCCGTACCGTATACTGGAATGGTTGATATAAGAACTCCCCCCCTACTGGATACTTTGATAAAAGACACTCCCCCCCCCCTACCGTATACTGATAATGGTTGATATAAGACACCTCCCCCCCCCCTACCGTTATACTGGAGTGGTTGATATAAGACACCTCCCCCCCCCCTACCGTATACTGGAATGGTTGATAAAAGACACCTCCCCCCCCCCCTACCGTATACTGGAATGGTTGATATAAAGACACCTACCGTATACTGGAATGGTGATATAAGACACTCCCCCCCCCCTACCGTATACTGGAATGGTTGATATACGAACTCCCCCCCCTACCGTATACTGAAATGGTTGATATAGACACCGCCCCCCCCCCTACAGTATACTGTAATGGTTGATATACGACACCACCTCCCCCCCCCCCCCTACCGTATACTGGAATGTTGAGTATGACACCTACTCTACCGTATACTGGAATGGTTGATATGACACCTCCCCCCCCCCCCTACCGTATACTGGAATGGTTGATATGACACCTTTTTCCCTCCTACCGTATACTGGAATGGTTGATATAAGACACCTCCCCCCCCCTACCGTATACTGGAATGGTTGATTAAGACACTCCCCCCCCTAGCGTATACTGGAATGGTTGATATATGACACCTCCCCCCCCTACCGTATACTGGAATGGTTGATATATGATTACGTATACTGGAATGGTTGATATACGACTCCCCCCTCCCCCCTACCGTATACTGGAATGGTTGATATAAGACATCCCCTACGTATGGAATGGTTGATATACGACACTCCCCCCCCTCCCCCCTACCGTATACTGGAATGGTTAATATATGACCATCCCCCCCCCCCCTACCGTATACTGGAATGGTTGTTGATATACCGTATACCTTCCCCCCCCCCCCTACCGTATACTGGAATGGTTGATATACGACAGACCCCTACCGTATACTGGAATGGTTGATATATGACACCTCCCCCCCCCCTACCGTATACTGGAATGGTTGATATACGAAAGTATACAATGGTTGATAAGACCCCCCCCCCCCCTACGTATACTGGAATGGTTTGATATATGACACCTCCCCCCCTACCGTATACTTAATGGTTGATATAAGACACCTTCGCCCCCCCCCCCCCCCCTACCGTATACTGGAATGGTTGATATAAGACACCTTCCCCCCCCCCCCCCTACCGTTACTGGAATGGTTGATATAAGACACCTTCCCCCCACCCCCTACCGTATACTGGAATGGTTGATATAAGACACCTTCCCCCCCCCCCCCCCCCTAACCGTATACTGAATGGTTGATATAATACTCCTCCCCCCCCCCCCCCCCCTCCCCTACCGTATACTGGAATGGTTGATATAAGATATCTTCCCCCCCCCCCCCCCCCGCCTCCCCTCCCCTCCCCTCCTATAGCCCAGCAGTGTTATGTCACAATGGTTATTAATGATACTGTTACGTCAGCATGGTGAGGGATGAGGACCGTTAATTCACCTTCAGTC
>CM064525.1:9774207-9799207 GCA_032716605.1 Paralithodes platypus | reverse complement strand
CTCAGCTGTTATGTTTCTCCTAGACCGTCCCTCCCACCATTATCCTTCTACACCCTTTTATTCTTTATCTCTCTTTCTCTCTTTCGCTTTGTATCTCCCTTTCTTGTCTCTTTCCTTCCTTCTCTCTCTTTCTCCTGCTACACTCTTTCGTTCTTTATCTCTATTTCGCTCTTTCGCTTCTTATCTCCCCTTCTTCTCTCTTTCCTTCTTTCTCTTTCTCCTGCTACACTCTTTTTTATTATTTCTCTCTCTTTCTCCCCTCTCTCTCCTCTTGTATATCTCCTATCGCTTTCCCCTCTATTATCCCTCCCTCTCTGTCTCCTTCTACACTCTTTCATTCTTTCTCTCTCGTTTGTTTCGTATCTCCCCATCTTCTCTCCTTCTCTTCTCTCCTCTCTCCTTCTTCGTTCCATATCTCCCCTTCCTCTCATCTACTCGTCTCGTTCTACCTTTCTCTTCTCTATCCTTCTTTTCACTCTCGCCTCTCCTTCTTTCCCTTACTTCATCTCTCATTTCCATTCTCTTCTCCCATCCTTCCCCTTTCTTATCTTCTCCCCCTCTCCTCATTTTCTTTCCTCCTATTTTCCTCCCCTTCTCTTTTATCCCCTCATTCTTCAGCCGCCGCCTCCTCTTCTCCCTCTCTCTGTCTCTTCCTTAGTTTCTCCTCCATTTAGCTGTTCTTGCTGACGTCATAGGTAGGCTGGGTGTGGGACTGGGTGGCCGTATTAACCCTTTCTGTACCGGCGACGTCTTTGTATGCTTGTTCTAGCTATAAGAAGACGCATTTTGTGCAGTTAAAGAAGGATCTGTGGTTGTAAAATTTGTTAAGTGACATAGTTTGAAGCCTGTTAATTGCTGGAGTCCCCTTTTTAAGCTGAAAATGATGGTCTAATAGTAGCCAGAGTAAAGGTAAAAGGACGGAACCGGTACTGAACGGGTTCATTTGTGTTGACGGAATGTAGGGTATGTGTTATTTGTGTTATTACTGGGGCGAGTGATATTGGTATATTCACCAGCCATCAGAAGTATGTACCCGGCTGAATATTTGAATCGTTGAACTCGGAAACATTTGGGATATTATTACCTCCGCAAACGAGGTTATGTTTTTACCTCCGTTTATTTGTCTGTTTGTCTTTAAACAAGATATCTCAAAAAGTTATGAACTGATGTTCTCGAAATTTGTTGGGCAGAGAGGATAATATTAATAATAATCTTCGAGGATTCGCAAGCGCTTGGCTTTCTTTAGTCTACCAGAGACCATTACTCATCCCCCTTGCTCATGGGGAGATGGTAACCGCCGGCTGTATCCCAGAAAAACTGTTCAATCTGAGCGGGGATTGAACGCGAGACCTTCAAGGTGGGAATCAGGCACGCTATCAACTGAGCCAGCCGGACGGCTGCGCCAAGGAAGTAGTGGTTCAATATAGGAAGCGATCCGGATCATATCCTGGAACCAAGATCCAGAAGAACATTTAGGCCTGTGATATTAACCACTTCTGTACCGCCTACGTCTTTTTAACTTTATTTTGGCTACTATTAAGCGATTTTTGTGCAGTTTAAAAAGAGCCTACATCAAGGATCAGGTTTGAACTATCTCACTTAACACTTTTTACTACCACAGATCCTTCTTAAGCTGCACAAGATAGTCTAAACATAGGTACAATAACATCGAAAAGACGTCGGCGGTAAAGAAGGGGTTAATGGTAAGCAACCAGTCAACGTAGGTGGAGGTATGCGCTCTACCGAGTGCCTCTCTAGTATTGTATGTGTGACTGTGTATCTTTCTCTTGTTTCCTTTTTAAAGGGGGGATGGTTGTTTTTCTGGCTCCCTTTCTTAACACATTTGGCCCAATCATTTGACGATTTTAAGACATTTCGCCCCATTTTTTTCAATCTTAAGACCTTTCGTGCTATTTAGAACATAAGAACATAAGAAAATGGGAGTCTGCAGAAAGCCGATTGGCCCAAGCAAGGCAGATCCCTGTCCCACACAACCCCAATTACAAAGCCCAATTATAGGCTCAATACTCTAATACCCTGAGGATCATCTTACCAAAACGGTTAGAGATTAACGCAGGATTACGGGGGTCTGCAGAGCGCTGATTGGCCCAACCCGGCTGATCCCCCTTCACACCCAACCCTTCTCGTCCATATGCTTATCCAATTTTATCTTAAAGCTCCCTATCGTTCTTGATCCCACTATATCACTTGGTAGCCTATTCCACCCATCTACAACTCTGTTACCAAACCAATATTTGCCTATATCTTTTCTGAAACAAAATTTATCTAATTTGAAACCATTGGTACGAGTTCTTTCGCTATCACTGAGCTTTAGTACATTTGTCATGTCCCCTTTGTTAATCCCACTAACCCACTTGAACACCTCTATCATATCCCCTCTAACTCTGCCGTCTCTCTAACGAATGTAAACCTAATTTCTTCAACCTTTCTTCATACGGAAAATTTCTAATATTATGGATAATTTTTGTCATTCTACGCTGAACTCTCTCCAATGAATCTATGTCCATTCTGTAATAAGGACACCAAAATTGAACAGCATAATCCATATGGGGTCTCACTAATGACAAGTAAAGTTTTAAGATAACATCAGCAGTTCTGTTACTCACACTCCTAGAGATGAACTCGAGAATCCTGTTTGCCTTATTACGAACGCTTATACACTGTTTTCTAGGCTTCAAATCATTGCTAACAAACACACCTAGATCTTTCTCGCAGTCTGAATTTTCTAATTCTAAATTAGCTAGTTTATATTTAACATTTGTTTGCATCTTCCCTATCTTTAATACCTTGCATTTGTCAATGTTAAACTTCATCTGCCAATTTACTGACCATTCATGTAAGGTATCTAGATCCCTTTGGAGGCACTCTATATCGCTATCTGAATCAATTGATCTCCCCATTTTAGTATCGTCTGCGAATTTACTTATCCTACTGGTTATACCTAAATCTAGGTCATTTATGTATATAAGAAACAACAGGGGACCTAATACCGATCCCTGGGGGACACCACTTTTGACTGCTCCCCACTCTGACTTGGTACCATTTATGCTGACTCTCTGTTTCCTACCAATTAGCCATGACCTAATCCATCCCAACAACGACCCTCCTATTCCATGTGCCTCAACCTTTCTCATCAATCTCTCATGAGGGACTCTGTCGAAAGCTTTACTGAAATCTAAATATATAATATCATATGACTTGTCACTATCTACTGCTTCATATACCTCTGAGAAAAAGCTAAGCAAATTAGTAAGGCAAGAACGTCCCTGAGTGAATCCATGCTGAGAAGAATTTATTAAGTTAAATTTTACTAAGTGGCTTCTAATTTTCCTAGCAATAATGGACTCTAGCAACTTTCCTATGATTGATGTGAGACTAATGGGACGGTAATTGGATGCTATCGATTTATCACCTTTTTTGAAGATCGGAACTACATTTGCAAGCTTCCAAGCTTCTGGAACTAAACCTGTTTCTAATGACTTGTTAAATAAAAATGCTAATGGGCTACTTAACTCGTCTCTGCATTCTTTTAATACTCTAGCATATACCTCGTCAGGACCAGGCGATTTTTGAGGTTTCAGTCTGTCAATTTCCTTAAGCACATAATTTCTACTTATACTAACTGTACTTAACATATTTTCTATACTATCACTATATACCATATTGACTTCTGGAATCTGTGCCAAATTTTCATTAGTGAAAACGGAAAGAAACTGACTATTTAATGTACTGCACATTTCTAAATCATTTTCTGTTATTTCTCCTATTGAAGTTTTTAGGGGGCCTATTACATCTCTAACTTTAGATTTATATAGTTGGTAAAAAGCTTTAGGGTTATTTTTTGAGCCACTGGCTATCCTTATTTCATAATTTCTTTTTGCTTTCCTGATTTCCTTTTTGACCTGTCTTGATAGAGTCTGATAGTATATATGTAAATGATTTTCACCTTTCTGTATTTTTCGATATATTCCTTTCTTTTTTCCTATAAGATCTATTAGCTTATTAGTCATCCATTTTGGTTGGTTCTGCGTCGATCTAAATCTTCTTTTAGGGATATATTTATTTTGAGCATTGTGGAGTGAATCAATAAACTGGTTATATGTAGGTGGCAAGTTTAACTCTGGCATATCCTGACTTAATTGCTTAACAATAGGGTCCACCCTTAAGTCTCTTCTTAGCCCACCATAATCGGCTTTTCTGAAATCTGGGATAGGTGTCGTATTCTCTTTAGCATTCCCTGTCCATTGTATATTAAAATAAATAGATTTATGATCGCTATTTCCTAGGTGGTCACCAATCTCTACATTATTTATCATATGTTCATTGTAACTGAAAACTAAATCAAGAATATTAATACCTCTAGTCGGCGTATCTATGAATTGAAATAAAAAAATATCTTGTACTACCTCAATAAACTCTACTGAATCGGAGTCGCCTATTTGGTGCTGCCAATCAATGTTCGGAAAATTAAAATCCCCCATAATGCACACATTGCTAAACCTTGATGCTATTTTAATTTCCTCCCATAACGATGTTCCGCCATTTCTACTCATATTAGGCGGTCTATATATAACTCCAATAACTATGGTCTCACTAGCTTCGTTAACCTCTACCCAAACACTTTCATTATCATTATTTAGTCTAATACCTGATTTAATACAGCTTTTTAATGTACTCCTGACAAACACTGCTATACCCCCGCCCCTCCTACTTGTTCGGTCATATTTAAACAAACTATATCCTGGAATATCAAATTCTGCTAAAAAATGCCTAGATTCTGTATTAATCCACGTTTCAGTTAGCGCTATTATGTCTATATTTTCTGTGCTAACGAGTGCTCTAAGTTCGTTCATTTTGTTACATAAACTCCTACAATTTGTATAATATACCCTCAACCTATTACTTTTATTTGCAACTAATTTTCTATTGTGTTTAGCTAACTTATTATTTCCTGTTGAACTACTAGCTCTAGACGGAAATTCTACTCTATCAGTATTCTCATCTTTACTATCAGTTACATGTGTAGTGTTATCGATACTACTATTACACATCACTATATCCGCACTATCTTGACTGATTATTTCTATTTTACTCACTGGTTTGTCACATGAAGTACCTGCTCCATATGGAGACAGTATTTTACTTACACACCCAGGTTTTTTTAACGAAACCCCCGCAACAATCTTGTCGAGTGAGCTGGCCAAGGTCGAAACTCCTAGTCGAGAGAGATGTACTCCATCCTGGGCATACAGTTCATCCTTACCATAAAAGAGGGACCAGTTATCCAGGAATGGAATAGTATTTGCCTTGCAATACTTCTCCAGCCGGCTATTTACACCAATAGCACTGGAGGACCATTCCTTCCTTACCCCTCTTCTAGGCAGGATACTGTTTACCACAGGAACTCCACCTTTTTCCTTGATCCTCTCCAACATTTCCTGATACTTGGAGAGCAACTCCTCAGTCCTGCATCTCCATATGTCGTTGCTCCCTGCATTGAGGAAGATGATGGGGTCCTCCCCACTCACTTCCAGGACAGCATCTATCTTCCAGGACAGCATCTATCTTCTCAGCCACCCTCCCGACTCCTGCACCAGGCACGCAGACAACTTTACCAACCTGAGTGTTTGTTGCCCTGCCAAGGTATCTAACCAATGAATCACTGACAATGAAAACAGACTTAGCTTTTTCCTTTTGTCGGCGTGTAGCAGCAGTTGTTGCAGCAACAGCAGCAGACTACCCCCCCCTCCCCCTCCCCTCTCACTGCCTCGATGATCGCCACTTCATCGCCATCACTCTCATCAGCCAAGGTGCTGAAGTTGTTATGAGTCTTGACTGGCTGCCTTTTCAGCTTGCAGGCCGTTGCACTAGTTGACACCACTTTCCAAGGGGCTTCACGATCCCTGGGAACACTTCCGGTAGCCTCACACTTCTTCTCCGCCATAGCTAGTCTCAAGGCCAAATTTTCATCTTTGAGACACTGAATCTCCTGCTCCACACTCTCCAGTCTTTCTTGCAAAGCAAGACAAAGCTGGAGAGTATGGGAGGAGACCGCAGACTCATCAACAACAGCCATCACTAAGAAAGTTCACTAGGACCTCACTAAGGGTAAACCGTTACACTAGCGGTCACTGGGGACGTCCGCACTGGTCAAGGGTCAGAGGGCAACTGATTTAGGTGTCGATTTCTTCCTGGCGAGCTATAGCGAGCCTGTAATTTAGGAGGAATCGGCCAGGATTTTTTTTTACCGAAAACTGTACAAATTGATCTAAAAGGGGAATCTTGGGGATGTATTTTAAAGCTTGATGGCTGTCTAGGGAAAAAATTAAATAAATAAACAAGTAATAAATATATAATCCCTTCCCCCCTTAAAGGTCATGTCACACGAGGGATTTTTACGGCAATTTTTTTTCCGGCAATTGTGGTTTGTTCGCTTCTGAATTAAAGTGTCATAATATTTCCGTCAACTAAAGTCCTCTACCGTCAGCCTATAATCGGTTATATATATTTATTTATATATTTATTTGATTTATATATTAATTTTATTTATTTATTGCATTTATCTATTTTATTTATTTACTTATTGCATTTATCTGTTATTTATTTATTTTATTTATTTATTGCATTTATCTATTTTATTTATTTATTTATTTATTTTATATATATATTTGTTTTAGTTGGTTTTCTTTCAGCTGGTGGATATTTGAATCCCTTAGTAACTTATTTCTCGATACTTAACCCCTTCTGTACCGGTGACGTCCTTTTAACTTTATTCTGGCTACTATTAGACGATTGTATTCAGTTGTAAAAGGGCCTCCAGCAATTATCAGGCTTCGAACTGTCTCGCTTAGCCCTTTTTACTACCACAGAGCCTTCTTAAGCTGCACAAATTCGTCTATATTTAGCTAGAATAACACTAAAAAGACGTCGACGGTACAGTAGGGGTTAACAAGCTTCGAACCATCTCACTTAACCCTTTTTACTATGGAAGACTGCATTCTACACAATCACTTACGCCAACAACATAATTTACACTCCTTGAGAGCCCATGGGAAAACCTGATCGTGGCCATGGCCTTCCTTAGGGACTCGGGGCTGTTCGGCCAGGCAGCCTAGGGAACGACAAAAACAACATCAACCCTTTTTACTACCACAGATCCTTCCTAAACTGCACAAAATCCTCTAAATATAGCTAGAATATAATTTAAAAGACGTCGCTGGTACAGAAGGGGTTAATGGAAGCATATGAAGCTACTATGTCTCTTCATCCTATTAATACCAGGTTTTCATAAGTGACAAGATATTTCACAACAAAATTTATATAATAGGGAATACATCAAGAGGAAAACATGGCAATTTACCGTTAGATAGAAAGAAACAGTCTTGTTGCCGATTCTAATTAAGATAAAATAAATCAGCCAGTAGAAAGTTAAAAGGACGGCACCGGTACAGAAGGGGTTAATACATTCGTCTAGTGGTAGCCATGATTAAATAAAACAAGGTATAATTGTATCGAAGGAAATAGGAGAGATATTTTTAAGGGGAGATTTTTAGTTTGCTTCCGAGAGAGAGAGAGAGAGAGAGAGAGAGAGAGAGAGAGAGAGAGAGAGAGAGAGAGAGAGAGAGAGAGAGAGAGAGAGAGAGAGCTTGATTGATTGATTGATTCCAGAGAGTAATGTGGACGTGGAAGTAATGAAAGCAACAAGATTTGTTGTCTCAATATACCGATATACTGATAATTGTTCAATATTTAACTGACTAAAATATTCTAACGTTATCTACAGTAGAATATAATCGTCTAATATCTGCCAGAAGAATATTGTCTAGTGTTAGCCAGCACGAAATCGTCTAGTGTTAGCCAGCATGGAATCGTCTAGTGTTAGCCAGCATGGAATCGTCTAGTGTCAGCCAGCATGGAATCGTCTAGTGTTAGCCAGCATGGAATCGTCTAGTGTTAGCCAGCATGGAATCGTCTAGTGTTAGCCAGCATGGAATCGTCTAGTGTTAGCCAGCATGGAATCGTCTATTATTAGCCAGCATGGAATCGTCTAGTGTTAGCCAGCATGGAATCGTCTAGTGTTAGCCAGCATGGAATCGTCTAGTGTTAGCCAGAATGGAATCGTCTAGTGTTAGCCAGAATGGAATCGTCTAGTGTTAGCCAGCATGGAATCGTCTAGTGTTAGCCAGCATGGAATCGTCTAGTGTTAGCCAGCATGGAATCGTCTAGTGTTAGCCAGCATGGAATCGTCTAGTGTTAGCCAGCATGGAATCGTCTAGTGTTAGCCAGCATGGAATCGTCTAGTGTTAGCCAGCATGGAATCGTATAATGTTAGCCAGCATGGAATCGTATAATGTTAGCCAGCATAGAATCGTATAATGTTAGCCAGCATGGAATCGTCTAGTGTTAGCCAGCATGGAATCGTATAATGTTAGCCAGCATGGAATCGTCTAGTGGTAGCCAGCATGGAATCGTATAATGTTAGCCAGCATGGAATCGTCTAGTGTTAGCCAGCATGGAATCGTATAATGTTAGCCAGCATGGAATCGTCTAGTGTTAGCCAGCATGGAATCGTATAATGTTAGCCAGCATGGAATCGTATAATGTTAGCCAGCATGGAATCGTATAATGTTAGCCAGCATGGAATCGTATAATGTTAGCCAGCATGGAATCGTCTAGTGTTAGCCAGCATGGAATCGTATAATGTTAGCCAGCATGGAATCGTCTAGTGTTAGCCAGCATGGAATCGTATAATGTTAGCCAGCATGGAATCGTCTAGTGTTAGCCAGCATGGAATCGTCTAGTGTTAGCCAGCATGGAATCGTCTAGTGTTAGCCAGCATGGAATCGTCTAGTGTTAGCCAGCATGGAATCGTCTAGTGTTAGCCAGCATGGAATCGTCTAGTGTTAGCCAGCATGGAATCGTCTAGTGTTAGCCAGCATGGAATCGTCTAGTGTTAGCCAGCATGGAATCGTCTAGTGTTAGCCAGCATGGAATCGTCTAGTGTTAGCCAGCATGGAATAGTCTAGTGTTAGCCAGCATGGAATCGTCTAGTGTTAGCCAGCATAAAATCGTCTAGTGTTAGCCAGCATGGAATCGAATAATGTTAGCCAGCATGGAATCGTCTAGTGTTAGCCAGCATGGAATCGTATAATGTTAGCCAGCATGGAATCGTCTAGTGGTAGCCAGCATGGAATAGTCTAGTGTTAGCCAGCATGGAATCGTCTAGTATTAGCCAGCATGGAATCGTCTAGTGTTATCCAGCATGGAATCGTCTAGTGTTAGCCAGCATGGAATCGTCTAGTGTTAGCCAGCATGGAATCGTATAATGTTAGCCAGCATGGAATCGTCTAGTGTTAGCCAGCATGGAATCGTCTAGTGTTAGCCAGCATGGAATCGTCTAGTGTTAGCCAGCATGGAATCATCTAGTGTTAGCCAGCATGGAATCGTCTAGTGTTAGCCAGCATGGAATTGTCTAGTGTTAGCCAGCATGGAATCGTATAATGTTAGCCAGCATGGAATCGTCTAGTGTTAGCCAGCATGGAATCGTCTAGTGTTAGCCAGCATGGAATCGTCTAGTGTTAGCCAGCATGGAATCGTCTAGTGTTAGCCAGCATGGAATCGTCTAGTGTTAGCCAGCATGGAATCGTCTAGTGTTAGCCAGCATGGAATTGTCTAGTGTTAGCCAGCATGGAATCATCTAGTGTTAGCCAGCATGGAATCGTATAATGTTAGCCAGCATGGAATCGTCTAGTGTTAGCCAGCATGGAATCGTATAATGTTAGCCAGCATGGAATCGTCTAGTGTTAGCCAGCATGGAATCGTCTAGTGTTAGCCAGCATGGAATCGTCTAGTGTTAGCCAGCATGGAATCGTCTAGTGTTAGCCAGCATGGAATCGTATAATGTTAGCCAGCATGGAATCGTCTAGTGTTAGCCAGCATGGAATCGTCTAGTGTTAGCCAGCATGGAATTGTCTAGTGTTAGCCAGCATGGAATCATCTAGTGTTAGCCAGCATGGAATCGTATAATGTTAGCCAGCATGGAATCGTCTAGTGTTAGCCAGCATGGAATCGTATAATGTTAGCCAGCATGGAATCGTCTAGTGTTAGCCAGCATGGAATCGTCTAGTGTTAGCCAGCATGGAATCGTCTAGTGTTAGCCAGCATGGAATCGTCTAGTGTTAGCCAGCATGGAATCGTATAATGTTAGCCAGCATGGAATCGTCTAGTGTTAGCCAGCATGGAATCGTCTAGTGTTAGCCAGCATGGAATCGTATAATGTTAGCCAGCATGGAATCGTCTAGTGTTAGCCAGCATGGAATCGTATAATGTTAGCCAGCATGGAATCGTCTAGTGTTAGCCAGCATGGAATCGTCTAGTGCTAGCCAGCATGGAATCGTCTAGTGTTAGCCAGCATGGAATCGTCTAGTGTTAGCCAGCATGGAATCGTCTAGTGTTAGCCAGCATGGAATCGTATAATGTTAGCCAAAATGTAATCGTCAAACATTAGCCATAATAAACTTGCCTAATATAAACCAGAATAGCATTATCTATAATATAATCAACTAATGATAGCCTAAATGAAATCGTCTATTGTTAATCTGAATAGAATCGTTTAATGTTAGAAATAATTATATATATATATATATATATATATATATATATATATATATATATATATATATATATATATATATATATATATATATATATATATATATATATATATATATAATAGAAAACAGAAGGGCTTTATCGCGGAATGAGGGTGAAAACAGACAATATATTCCAGGTGACCCAAATAACACGTCTTACCTGCACTTCCTGTAAGGATGGGGTAAACAGCTTCACATCGATCCTTACACCTTTTATGTGGCTTCTATCTTTATTGACCCTTTCCTTCTCCCCCACTTTAGTTCTCTGGTTCTCCCCTCTTCTCTCCTTTTATGTGTTACCCTCCTTTGTTGATTCTTCCCTTCTCCTTCACTTTTATTATCTGATTCTCTCCTTTTATGTGGCTCCCTTCTTTATTGACCCCTTCCCTTCTAACTCCCCTTTGTTTTTTTGCTTCTCCGATTTCCTTCTCCTCCCCTTTGGTTATCTGCTTCTCCCCTCTTCTTCCCTTTTATGTGTTCACCTTCTTTATTGACCTCTTCCCTTCTCCTCCCTTTGGTTTTCTGCGTTTCCCCTGTTCTTTCCTTTTATGTGGCTCCCTTCTTTATTTTGATCCCTTCCCTTCTTCTCTCCTTTGGTTCTCTGTTCCTCCCCCCCCCTTCTCTCCTTTAACTAGCTCCCTCCTTTATTTACCATTCCCTTTTCCTCTCCTTTGGTTCTCTGCTTCTCCCCTCTTCTCTCCTTTTATGCATTCCCTTTCTTTATTGATTCTTCCCTTCTCCTCTCCTTTGGTTCTCTGCTTTTCTCTCCTTTTATGTGGTCCCATTCTCTATTGAGTCTTCCCTTCTCCTCTGGTTCCCTGTTTCTTCCCTCTTCTTTCCTTTTATGTAACTCCCTTCGTTATTAACCCTTTCCTTCTCCTCTCCTTTGGTTCGCTGCTTCTCCCTCTTTCTCTCCTTTATTGACTCTTCCCTTCTCCCTTCCTTTGGTTCTCTAGTTCTCCCCTCTTCCTTATCTTGGGTATCTTCTCCTTGTATTTATTTTATTTTTTGTTTCTTTTTTCTTTTCTTTTTTCATTCGTCTTGTTTTTATATTTTGCTTTCTAATCTTCTTTGATCCTCTTTCACGACGATTTATCTGTCTCTTTTCGTCTGTTGACTATTATCTCTTTTATTCCTTCATTCTCCTCTCTTTTCCTTTCTTATATTCTTTCATTTTCTTCTTGTTGATATAGGTTAAGTGCACACACAACATATATACAGAGTGTACACATGCCTTAATCCTATTGCAACATACACACATGTACTTTCAGGGCAATACTATCATTGTTTAATATCCCATGATAATATACCGTACTCTGTAGTATCGGCAGCGTTGCACCAAATATATCCGGCACATCTGCACATGTTTTCATCAGTAACATCCGGTCGGCACTCAGCATAGCAGTGCCACCCCAGCTCTGTATATCTTTGGCTAATAAGAACCTATAAACTTATCTTTGGACTTTTATTCTACATCCTTGTGCAAGAAAGGATTATCAAGGTTGTTGTATCTTTACATGACAACCATACATGGCGTAGTGTGTTAATACAGCCAGGAGATACGAGCCAAGACCGGATTCTCAGCCAGCCATCTTGCAAGACCTTACCTCTCCAGCCCTGGATATATTATTGTGCAGTGAAGTACTTAAGAGTGTAGTGCAGTGCCTTTATTATATGTCCCATGTCATTTGTGCCCATTCCCAACTTGCTGTGAGGGTTATAGCCGCCGAAACATTGCTGGACAAGAGCGAGGAGTAGCATACCCTCCCCCTCTAACATCTCCAGCAACACTGAAGCTCTCACCCCTCACTGGGCCCTCAGTGCCTTCCAGCTGTGCCGGTACATGCGCGCACGGACACACACGCACATCGCTGCCAAGTCAACACGGTGGTGCCAAGCCTACCGCACTCACTCTAGCACAGATAATTTCTCGCACTATTAAATAAACTGTTCCAGTTGTACTGCACATTGTCATCGTTCCTGCAAGACTACAGTGTGTCAGCTATCAACCAATTATGGAGGGAGATGAGCAGATTCATGGGGAGCCCAGAGACACCCCACACGACCATACTGGGGAGGGAGATAATGGTGGAGCTACTGGTGGAGATAGTGGTGGAGATAATGATGGAGATACTGTTGGAGTTGCTGGTAAGGGGTACCAGTCAGTTCATTCCACTCCAACCTCTCCTCCTCTCACCACCCCTCATTTTACTCCACCTCCCCAACCTCCCCCCACTTTACCTCTCCTACGCTATAGGGGGATGCCACCCCTGTCACCACACCCTGCAAGTCTACAACCTACTACAAGTGCAGACCTCCTTCAGCTCATACAGTATATGGAGCAATGCAGACAATGGGACGACTATACCAGAAGACAGGAGGAGGACCGCAGAAGACAGGAGGAGGACCGCAGACAACAGGAGGAGGACCGCAGAAGATGGGAAGAGGAAAACAGACGACGCACGGAGGAGGACTACAGGAGACAGATGGACGATGCCAAGTTCTCCACCCTTGTCCAGGCTCTGGCCCAAATTACCCCACCTGCCGCCGCACCTACATCCACCTCACCGGGGACAACACCCAATTCCACAACATCCTCCACCCCTACAGCTCCACCTCCACCACAGAAGGCTATCACCCAGAACCCGCCGCCCCTTCGTGCTGATGCCACCTTCCAGGTTTTCAGAGAATGGAGGCGTCGGTGGGACGATTACTCTATTATGGTAGACTTATCTAAATTACCGAGGGAGAAACAACTGATCCAGATGCGGATGTGCTTAACCCTGGAGACACAGCGGCTTTTGGAGCACACCTTAAGCATACCCCCTGACACCGACAAGACCGTTGACGCAGTCCTCGATGCACTTCAGGAGCACATCAAGAATTCTCGCAATGAAGCTCTCCGTCGTAGGGACCTTTTCAGTTGCAAGCAAAAACAGGGCGAGTCATTCAACAACTTCTACGTCCGCCTCTGCCACATCGCCGAAGAAATTGACGTCTGCCCAGGGAACTCTTCAGCCTGCAAGGAGACCCAACTCAAGATGGTCATTCTGATGGGCATACATGACGAAGAACTTGTACAGAAGCTGCTTTCCCTCGACGCCACTCCTTCATTACAGGACATCGTCAACACTTGCCGTTCCTACGAGGCCACTCGAAGCGCTACGTCAGCCATACGTACCCCACCGTCCCAGGTTAACGCCGTGTCAGCGTACAAGCAGAACAAGCAAGTTAAGCAACGCGACAAGTTCTCCACATCGCAACAGTCCTTGGCGTCGGCTGCCGCCTGCCAGTGTTGTGCTGGCACAACGCAAGAACGACAAGAACAAGTG
Source organism: Paralithodes platypus (assembly GCA_032716605.1). Classification (NCBI taxonomy): domain Eukaryota; kingdom Metazoa; phylum Arthropoda; class Malacostraca; order Decapoda; family Lithodidae; genus Paralithodes; species Paralithodes platypus. Next base: position 9,785,202 of record CM064525.1, on the reverse strand, counting down.
CCCGGCTGAAGACTACACCTGCACTAACTGCGGCCGTCGTGGTCATAAGCCTAGGACTCCTGCTTGCCCTGCAGCCACCGCCCAGTGTCGTCGCTGCAACCATATGGGCCACTACGACAAATGCTGCAGATCTTCCAAGACGCCCGCCACACAGGACAACGCCGCTTCCTCCCACAACAAGTCTACAGCAAAGAAGACCACAAGTTGCCGACGTGTGGGATCACCTATTCAGGCACCCACACTGACATCCGTGAGTCTTACCTACAGCGGCACCACTAGAAAACTCCATATGCTTCCTGACACAGGTGCAGACATCACAGTGATCGGCCGACGACACCTCGACATACTTCGGATTCCTATCAGCAGCCTACGACCTCCGCCTCCGACAACAACGCTCAACGCGGATGGCTCTGCAATGGCTCCTGCTTTGGGGACGTTTCATGCACAACTCACCATCAGCAAACGCTCCTGTTCGGCCACAATCCAAGTCCGCGAGGGTGTTCAGACGCCGCTTCTGTCCAAACGCCACTGTCAAGAATTGGCCATCATCTCAGCGAAATTCCCCAAGCCAATTCTACAGGTCAAACACATCAACAGGTGTAAGGAGCTACCCTTCACAGCCACCACATCACCTGCACAGGCTGACCCTGGCAAAGTCGGAGCGATCAAGGACTTCCCGACACCAGCCAACATCACCGACCTTCGCTCCTTCATGGGTTTGGTGAACCAGCTGGCGGAGTTCACCCCCGACATCGCCACTGCCGCTTAGCCCCTGCGCCCCCTGATGAGCCCGAAGAGGTCGTTTATGTGGACCGCTGACCATGATGAGGCTTTCCGCCGGGTCAAGGCTGCCCTGCTCAGTCCACCCGTCCTGGCCCCATTCGACCCTTCCCTACCAGTGATTCTACAAACTGATGCGTCCCGCCTCAACGGTATTGGATACGCCCTCCTACAGGATCATGGCAACAACCGTCTCCGCTTAGTTCAGTGTGGCTCGAGGTTCCTAAGCGACCCCGAGTCCCGCTATGCCACCATTGAGCTGGAGATGCTAGCCGTGGTCTGGGCCATGTCCAAGTGTAAGTTCTACCTCATCGGATTGCAACACTTCACCCTCATGACGGACCATCGCCCCCTCATCCCCATCTTCAACAACTACACCCTTGATGCGGTTGAAAATCCCCGCCTCCAACGTCTGAAGGAGAAAGTCGCACCTTACCTCTTCACAGCCGTCTGGCGCGCTGGCAGGTTGCTCTGCATCCCTGATGCGTTGTCACGGGCCCCTGTCAGCCACCCGACGCCAGAGGATGAGTTAGCATGTGCCGACGCCACGGTTCACCTCAGGTCCCTCGTGACTGTCAACGCCGCCGCCACCGACGTCAACTCTCCTTCACAGGACGCAGACAGGATTCTCCAGGAACTCCGAGACGCAGCCAGAGCGGATACTGTGTACATCCGCCTGCGTGAGTGCGTTACTTCGGGTTTCCCCACCAACCGCTACGACCTGCACAACTCTCTACTCCCATTCTGGAAACTCCGAGACTACCTGTCAGCAGATGGTGAACTCGTCCTGTACGGAGTGAGGGTTGTGGTTCCTGAAGCGCTCCGCCGCCGCACCTTGGCTCGCCTGCAGGATAGTCACAGAGGCGTGGAGGCCACTAAGCATAGGGCGCGACAGGCTGTCTTTTGGCCTGGCATCAACTCTGACATCGCCAATACAGTTCAAGCTTGTGAGCCGTGTCAGGTCTTACAGCCTAGTCAGCAGCAGGAACCCATGATCAACGACGACAGCCCAACTAGGCCTTTCGAGTCTGTTTCAGCCGACTTCTTCGCTGTGGCGGGGAAATCCTTCCTCGTCGTAACAGACCGACTCTCAGGCTGGCCCGTTGTCGTACCCTGCAAAGGAGATACTACCGCTTCAAACACCATCAGGATCTTCTGCCGCTACTTCAGAGAAGTTGGTGTACCCCTCCGCCTACGTACAGATGGAGGCCCAAAGTTTACTAGCCGTCAGTTCCGGGACTTCATGGAGCGTTGGGGAGTCAATCACTTGGTCTCTTCCCCACACTACCCACAATCCAACGGTCATGCAGAGTCTGCCGTCAAGTCCGTCAAACACCTCATACTGAAGATGGCTCCCTCAGGCAACATCGACTGTGAGGACTTTGACCGTGGACTGTTGGAGCTCCGCAACACCCCGAACTTCACAGGCCACTCCCCAGCACAAATCCTGTATGGCCACCCACTACGGTCTTGTGTCCCTGCTCATCCCCAGTCCTTTGCAGCAGAGTGGCAAGCCAAGGCCGAGGACTGTGACCGCCGTGCAGCCGCCCACACTGCGCTGGTGCAGAGAAACTATGACCAGCACGCACGTCCCCTTCCCAGGTTGAGAGTCTGCACCACAGTGCGGATCCAAGACCCGACTTCTCACCGCTGGGACAAGGTTGGGGTCGTCATGGGCTGCGGCAGGTCCAGGGATTATGAGGTTCGTCTCCCCAGTGGTAAGATATATTGGCGGAACCGTCGCTTCCTCCGCCCAGTGAATTCTCCTGGTGTTGAACCCCTCCCCCATAACCCTGAGATCCCTGTGTCTTGCACGGACCCAGAAAGAGAGTCCTTCACTTCCCCCATGGCCCCACGTAGGTCTGAAAGGCTCCTAGAAAAAGAGTCCGCTCGACAACGTCTTGCGAGCTTGAAGGGGGAGGGAGGTGTTGATATAGGTTAAGTGCACACACAACATATATACAGAGTGTACACATGCCTTAATCATATTGCAACATACACACATGTACTTTCAGGGCAATACTATCATTGTTTAATATCCCATGATAATATACCGTACTCTGTAGTATCGGCAGCGTTGCACCAAATATATCCGGCACCGCTGCACATGTTTTCATCAGTAACATCCGGTCGGCACTCAGCATAGCAGTGCCACCCCAGCTCTGTATATCTTTGGCTAATAAGAACCTATAAACTTATCTTTGGACTTTTATTCTACATCCTTGTGCAAGAAAGGATTATCAAGGTTGTTGTAGCTTTACATGACAACCATACACTTCTTTTATTTTATATTCCTTGTTCTCCTCTCTTCTTCTCTCTTGAAGCTAAATGTGAGCTCTCCAAACCCCTGACGCTGATTTTCAACAAATCCTTGGAAACCGGCGAAATACCTGATGAGTGGAAACTTTAAAACAAAAATATCCAGTAACTTAAAACCAATTCAACATTCTGCTGAAGTCATTAAGAAGGCAAACAAAATTATAGGTTTCATAGGTAGATCATTTGAACATAAATCAAATGACATTATCCTCACCCTTTACAATTCATTAGTCCGCCCACTTTTGGAATACCGGTACTGCGTTCAGTTCTGGTGCCCTTACTATCAAAAAGATATAGACAAATTGGAACGAGCTCAACGTAGAGTTACCAAGATGATACCCTGTCTTCTGAACAAACCATACGAGGAGTCTTAACGAACTAAATTTGTATCCATTAACCAAGCGCAGATTGAGAGGTGACCTTATTCAAGTTTTCAAGATCATTAAAGGCATCGACAACATGAACTGTAGTAAATATTTTACGATTGACCGATCAACCTACACACGGGGCTGCAAAATCATTGGTAAATCATTCAACTCTAACGAATCCAAGAATTTCTTCTTTAATCGAGTCGTCAACTTGTGGAATGGGCTTCCCCGAGATGTCATAGACTTCAAAGTTCGCCTAGACAAGCACCTTGCCCTGAACCCAAGGTTGACTGCATTTGTAATTGAATAAATAATGTCTTTAGTAGTGTGCGTTCAATAACCTAATAAATCTTAATATAATTTCCCCTGCCATGGACTAAGCCCCAGGGCAGCACTTCCTTCTCACATCTTTCCCACATTCTCTCTGAAATACTTTTGCAACACTTGGAACAGCAGTATTTTGGAGGGCAAGTAACCTCGAGGGGTCGCATGACCTGTTGTTGCTTGTTTTTCTTTGTACTCCTTTGTATTCCTTCATTCTCCTCTCTTCTCATTCCTTCTATTCCTTCATTCTCCTCTCCTCTATTTATTCCTTCATTCTCCTCTTCTATTCCTTCATTATCTTCTCTTCTCCGTTCTTCTTTTCCTTCATTCTTCTCTTCTCCTTTCTTCTATTCCTTCATTCTCCTCTCTTCTCATATCCTTCTGCTTCTCTCTCCTCTCCTTCGCTCCTTATCTATAATGAAGTCTCATTATCTTTTTTAAATTTGCTATCTCTCCCGTTTTCTCTCATGCTTCACTTCTTCTCTCCCCTGTTTTCTCTCATGCTTTACTTATTTTTTCTTCCTTTTTCTCTCTTGCTTCACTTCTTCTTTACTCCCGTTTTATGTCTTGCTTCACTTCTTACTCCCGTTTCTCTCATGCTTCACTCTTTTCTCTATTGATACAATTCTTCTCGCCTCCGTTTTCTCTCATGCTTCACTTCTCCTTACTCCCGTTTTCTATCATACTTCACTTCTTACTCCCGTTTTCTCTCATGCTTCACTTCTCCTTACTCCCATTTTCTCTCATGCTTCACTTCTTCCTCTTGTTTTCTCTCATGCTTCACTTCTTACTTCCGTTTTCTCTCGTGCTTCGCTTCTTCTTACTGCCGTTTTTTCTCATGTTTCACTTCTTACTTCCGTTTTCTCTCATGCTTCACTTCTTCCTACTCCCATTTTCTCTCATGCTTCACTTCTTACTCCCGTTTTCTCTCATGCTTCACTTCTTACTCCCATTTTCTCTCATGATTCACTTCTTCTTACTTCCGTTTTCTCTCATGCTTCACTTCTTACTTCCGTTTTCTCATGCTTTACTTCTTCTTACTCCCATTTTCTCTCATGCTTCACTTCTTACTCCCGTTTTCTCTCATGCTTCACTTTTTCCTCCCGTTTTCTCTCATGCTTCACTTCTTCCCGTTTTCTCTCATGCTTCACTTCTTACACCCGTTTTCTCTCATGCTTCAATTCGTCTTACTCCCGTTTTCTTTCATGCTTCACTTCTTTCTTTTCCTTCGTGTTTTTTTTTTTTTTTTTTTTTTCTATGTGATTGAGGGAGGCAAAAGGCATAACTGCCTATAGCGAGTGCCTCCCCATAGTTGAAAGAGTGACAGGGCCAAAATCAAGGGACGTTCGAGCCAAAATGCCTGGACACACAGAGTTTGAAGCAATTTAAGTCATAGGAAGAGGGAAAGACTGATTCTGGGAGAGAGTTCCAGAGCTCAGATGTTGAGTAGAAGAAAGTTTGAGAGTAACGTTTCACTCTTGGGTTGGAGAGTTGCACAGAGTAGGGGTGGGATTGAGTTGCAAGACGGGTACCACGTGCCCTACGTAAAGGAGGTGGTATGCACTGGGATAGCTCTGAGGAACACTGATTATTATAGTAGCGATAGAATAGCGAGAGAGATGCAACATTGCGGCGGAGAGAGAGAGATTGCAGAGAGTTGGTGAGTGGACGGGAGTTAATGATACGAAAGGCCTTCCTTTCAACTTTGTCTAGGAGAGCGGTGTGAGAGGAACCACCCCACACATGTGAACAATACTCAATACAAGGGTGCACTATGCCCCTGTACAGAGCAAGAAGCTGTACAGGGGAAAAGAACCCCCTAAGGCGGTTGAGCACACCCAGCTTCTGGGAGGCTGCCTTAGCAAGACTGGTAATATGGTCCTTCCAAATGAGAGCAGAAGAAAAAGAGACACCAAGAATATTGAGAGAAGATGAAGGGTTGATTTTTGTATTGCTGAAGAATAAGGGATAGTCCGCTGGGAGATCCTGACGGGTAGATAGATGGAGAAATTGGGTTTTGGAAGCATTAAAGTTAACAAGGTTTTCTCTGCCCCAATTGGAAATAGTATTTAGATCAGAATTTAAGAGTTCTATGGCTTCATTACGTTTGTCGTTGAGGGATTGCTTGCTGGGGCGTTCTGAAAAACTAATGGAGTAGTGTAAGGTTGAGTCGTCTGCGTATGAATGGATGGGAATTAAGGTACAGTTAAGGAGATCATTTATAAAAATTAGAAAGAGAATAGGAGATAGGACAGAGCCCTGAGGAACACCGGAGTTTATAGGGTGAGGAAGTGAACAATGGCCGTCCACAACCGCGGCTATGGAACGGCCGGAAAGGAAATTAGAGACAAAGGCACAGATGGAGGGATAGAAACCGAAGGAGGGTAGTTTAGAAATTAAAGATTTATGCCAGACTCTATCGAAGGCTTTCGATATGTCTAGTGCAATAGAAAAAGTCTCACCGAAGTCCCGAAAGGAGGATGACCAAGAGTTAGTAAGATATGAAAGAAGATCACCAGTAGAGCGACCCTTAAGGAAGCCATACTGGCGATCTGAGAGCAGATTATGAGAAGATAAATGCTTAAGAAATTTGGAAGCAAGAATAGTTTCAAAAACTTTAGAAAGACAAGAGATAAGAGCAATTGGACGATAGTTGGAGGGTTGAGAGCGGTCACCCTTCTTTGGGACAGGTTGAATGTGAGCAAACTTCCAGCATGAAGGGAAGACGTTAGAGGATAGACAGAGACGAAAGAGTTTCCCTAGGCAGGGAGTCAGCACGGAAGCACAGTTTTTGAGAACAACAGGAGGTAGTGTGTAGGATGAACTGTCTCAATCTTCTCTTTGTACTTTATTTTTGGACCCCCTTCTCCCTTATGTTTGGCCACATCAGTTTTGACACTTTAACATGATTGCCCCATTACTTTGTCGATTTTAAGACCTTACGCTCCATTTCTTTGTCATTTTAAGACCTTTTGTGCCATCTTACTGGCGAGCGATAGCGAGCCTGTAATTTAGGAGGAATCGGCCTTCGGCCAGTAAATTTTTCTACTGAAAAATAAAAAAATTTATCTCGAAGGGGGTCTTTTTTTTTTTTTTACCTTGATGGTCTAGGTAGGAAAAATATTATTGTATATATTATTATACAGTATATATTATTATACAGTATATATTATTATACAGTATATATTATTACAGTATATATAATTATACAGTATATATTATTATACAGTATATATTATTATACAGTATATATTATTACAGTATATATTATTATACAGTATATATTATTATACAGTATATATTATTATACAGTATATATTATTATACAGTATCTATTATTATACAGTATCTATTATTATACAGTATATATTATTATACAGTATATATTATTATACAGTATATATTATTATACAGTATATATTATTATACAGTATATATTATTATACAGTATATATTATTACAGTATATATTATTATACAGTATATATTATTATACAGTATATATTATTATACAGTATATATTATTACAGTATATATTATTATACAGTATATATTATTATACAGTATATATTATACAGTATATATTATTATACAGTATATATTATTATACAGTATATATTATTATACAGTATATATTATATACAATATACATTATCATATGCTATTATTATGAATTATCGTACTTTTCTTCTATTGTTGTAATTATTATTATAATTTACATTATAATTATTATTATATTTAATTATAATTATTCATGAATTGTCTCATATTTCATCGTCTCTTTTGTTATCATGCCTCAGTTTCCTCTCATTATTTGATTCTCCTTTCTTTTACTTTTGCTTCACCTTCTTTCCCCCTTCCTATGACCGTGATCTTTTGCAATTTTGTCCGTTATTCTTTTTCTCTCCTGTTTGTTTGCATGTCTTCCACCTCCACTACTCTAAGGATTTTTGGATTTTTCTCCCCCTTTGTTTTGATTTTTTGTTTTTGTTTCTCTCTCTCTCTTGTTATTCCTTTCTCTTCTTTATCTTCGATCTTGTATATTCTCTTTTGTTATTCCTCCCTTTATCATCCCCACTTTCTCTCTCTCTCTCTCTCTCTCTTGTTATTCCTTTCTCTTCTTTATCTTCGATCTTGTATCTTCTCTTTTGTTATTCCTCCCTCTCTCTCTCTCTCTCTCGTCATTCTTCCCTTTATCCTCCCCTTCACCTCTCCCCTGTATTATCTTGATCTTTATCCTCTGCATTAATTATTCTCCATCCCCGCCGCTCGTCTGCTTTGTTATGGTTGATCTCTCTCTCTCACTCTTCTAATTTTTATTCTAGCATATAAGCAGCTTACACGAAAGCTTGCGGTTCTGATTGTATTTCTCTTCAGATGGTAAAAGATGAATTGTATGGTATAATATTTTACTTAACCTGTATAATGAATACCTCGATAGTAACTGGTAATTTCCCGACAGTATGGAAGTATGCTGTAATCAAACCAATATATAAAAGTGGAGGCAAAGACATGTGTTGGTAACTTATTATCGACCAATTTCACTCCTTCAAATATTGTCGAAGGTTTTGGAGAAAGTCACAACAAATCAGTATATGTCGCACTTGGAAAACAACAATCTGCTTTCGAGAAGTCAACTTGGTTTTCGGCCAAATTTATTGACGGAAACAGCCCTCACTTTATTAACTAATAAAATATATACCGATATTGATCAAAGAAAAGTATCCTTACTAATACTGCTTGATTTTTCTAAAGCTTTCGACAGTGTTAGCCAATTAATCTTGTTATAACAATGCACAAAAGTAAAAATGGACTCATTCTGGCTTGTGAATTACTTGACACAGGATGTGCAGTTGGGTGATAGTTTCATCTAATTTACATGTAACACATACAGTGCCCCAAGGCTCTAGTTTTGGACCCACTCTATTTATTATATTTGTTAATGACTTACGGTACCAAACTATGTTAAGGATTGTTTGCTCATTCAGTATGCTGACAATACACAGATACTTCACTAAGGCACTCTAGATAACCTAATTATTGTAATTAGTGAAACTGAAAATACGCTCAAAATAGTGAAACTATTTCCAAACAAATGGTCTTATGTTGAATGCAAATAAAACACAATGCATGTTCCTTGGCACTAGACAGCTTTTATCCCAAATACCCTACATCTATGCAGCTCGATGACCATAACAAATACCCTACATCTATGCAGCTCGATGACCATAACAATAAACCTTGTACACATATAAACAATTTAGGTCTACAATTGTAACATGCATTTCAACAAACACATAAGTGAACTGAACAAGAAAGTCATGGGAACGTTGATGTATGTGAATCGTATAGAAGGTAATTTTGACAAAGCTACTAAGGTTATTGTGATTCAATCGCTAATATTAAGCCTGATAAATTACTGTATAATGATATGGGGCTCTATTAATTGCACTTTATTAAATAATGTGGGATGTTTCTTATTGTAAATATGTATACCGGTATATATTTTGTTAATGTATTATGTGAAGAACCGTTGTAAAATGAACAAATAACGATTCTGATTCTGAAAGACTATTTTTTTTTTCTCTCTCGCTCTCTCTCTCTCGTCACATTATTAAACTTGTTCTACGCCGTCTACATTTTTCTTCTTTCTGGGTTCTTCCTGGGTTCGAATCCCCGGACTGCCACATGTGTTTGTTAATTTCAAAAATCGAGTTTAGGAGTAAAGTTGTTTAGTGGAGAGAACATAATAAATATCCTATTCGCACCTTCTCAGATCAGTTATATAATTGTTCTTTTTGTTCTATTTCCTACTTTTCCTTCTTCTCCACTTCTGCTTTCTTCTTCCCTTCATCTTCCTCCTCCTCCTGCTTCTTTCTGTCTTCTCCATCATCATCATCATCATTTCCTCCACCTCCCCTTCTACTCGTTATCCATTATAGTTCCTCCATTCTTCTTTGCCTCCCCGCTCCCCTTCCCTATTATCCGTCTTTCCCATCTCCTCCTTCTTTCCCTGCTAAGCCTTCATTATCTTGGTTTGTCTTGAGCCCCCAGATTATTTGGGTTTGGGTGTATTTCCTTTACTACGTGCGACCAATATCCCCCTCCTCCCCTCGCTCTCTTTCTTATCTCTCTCTCTCTCTCTCTCTGCTTTCCTTTCTCCTCTTCCTCATTTCGTTTGTTTTTCTTTTCTCTTGGGGGGGGGGGGGGAAGTAAAGGTCATTATAGGGGAGATTTTCACTTAAGAGGGTGTTTTTCTGGACCCCCCTTCTTCTTCTTCTTCAGGTTGGTCGATCTCTGTTAGTATAGCATCTCTAGTTGCCGGTCGCCATATTGGATGTTAGCCCCTCGCACACACACGCACACACACACACACACACACACACGGCTTAATCAGTGAAATTGCAAATATCTGATTATGGATTATTATTATTGTAGCTCGGAAATGTAAAGGAAGGGTTGAGGAGGGGAGGGGGAGATGAAGGGTGGAGAGGGGAGATGAAGGGTGGAGTTGGGAGGGGGAGAGATGGAGTGTAAAATGGATATTGACTTTTATTTTATTTTATGTTACAGGTATTTGTTTTTCTTGGTAGTGGTAGGGTAGCGATGTTTTATATATATATATATATACAGGTTGTTTCACTTGACGTTTACATACTGTATAATTATAATTATGACAGGAAGTATTCGTCAGGCAATTATATGACTATTTTATTCTATGACGTTCGGGGTGAGTATTTATAATTACGGAGATACTACACTTAAAAAGTTATCGATAGATAATAAAAAAAACAGTCTAAGGGGTAAACACGAATATTTCAAAGCTAGCGCAGGGCAGAAAGTCTTTGTTTACACGTGGATAACACTGACAGTCTTTGTTTACACGTGGATAACACTGACAGTCTTTGTTTACATGTGGATAACACTGACAGTCTTTGTTTACACGTGGATAACACTGACAGTCTTTGTTTACACTTGGATAACACTGACAGTCTTTGTTTACACGTGGATAACACTGACAGTCTTTGTTTACACGTGGATAACACTGACAGTCTTTGTTTACACGTGGATAACACTGACAGTCTTTGTTTACACGTGGATAACACTGACAGTCTTTGTTTACACGTGGATAACACTGACAGTCTTTGTTTACACGTGGATAACACTGACAGTTCTTTGTTTACACGTGGATAACACTGACAGTC
>CM064525.1:9751707-9771707 GCA_032716605.1 Paralithodes platypus | reverse complement strand
GTTTTCAGCAGGCGTCATATTCACCCACACGTTGTTTTCAGCAGGCGTCATATTCACCCACACGTTGTTTTCAGCAGGCGTCATATTCACCCACACGTTGTTTTCAGCAGGCGTCATATTCACCCACACGTTGTTTTCTCCTCCAGTTCTTTTTAGCCTCCTACACGTAATTTGAGGACAACTTTAATTGTCACCCACACGTAATTTCCACCCGAAAATACAATAGTCTTTCCGTCGAACATACTGCCCACAAGAAGGGTACAGGCTCACACAATAGGCGATAGGTTATTACAACAGGGAGACTTAAGACTACCAAGCTTACACAGTTCAAGATTTACAAGTTTTAATAATATATTGCATGGGACAATTTATATACAACAAGGCTGTTACAGAACATCGAAATATCTTAAGTTTGTATACATAAAGTCTGTAAGTGACAAATATGATACAAATATAGATGCTGAAGGCTGAATAATTAACTGACTGAATGCTGAACAGAATAGGGATAAATATTATAATGTATGTGTTGATAGCTAAATTATAGAATAGCTGAAAACTGAACAATATAAATATTAATGTGAATGAAAATGTTTCTGACTAATATATGTTAGAGCAAAACAAATTACAATGATAGTAGCTGAGCGGTTATAGGCAATACAAGTTGAAGGTTGATACATATGTTAAGGTATATATATACTGTATGTGTACGTGATGACTCTTGTAATATTTAATTGTGATTACTGCTGAACGTTATATAATGATAATTGATAGTTTATCAAAACCTTGGAACAATCAGAACGAATGGGAAAATATACATAAATCATCCTAAATATCATTAACATGTACAGTATAGTTAGCTAACTTAATTTCTATGGTAGTCATGGTAGTCTGATATAGTGAGTTGTATTTTTGCAAACAAGACGGATAATATCCCGAATCCAATACTAGAACGGAGTCGTAGAAGTATTGTCAGATCCTGGTATTATTGTCTAATTACATTTACGACAGGGTGCGTTTTGTAAATTTATTTTACCATACGAAGGGTCCCGAAAGTCGAGCCTAAAATATTACTTTCCGTCGCAAGGAAATATCTTTTGCTGGAGTTGCAGGACAAGGATTTATGTTTTCTCCTTAACTGGGCGTGCTGAGAACTGTCTTGGTTTTCCTTTCCTTCTTCTCTTGGTGCTATTTATTCCTATTCCTTTGCTTCTCCCTTTCTTTCTTAGATTTATGGGGGTACTGTACAATAGCTGCGATGGGTGTGCTATGTGCTACAGGTGTGATTATGACGGGCGTGTCATAAGGAGGGTTTGACTGTGATGGGCGTGTCAAGAGGGGGGGGATGTAACTGCAATGGGTGTGACAAGGGGGGAGGGTTTGACTGTGATGGGTGTGTCAAGGGGGGGGGGATGTAACTGCGATGAGCGTGTCAAGAGGGGAGGGTTTGACTGGGATGGGTGTGTCATGGGGGGGGGGTGTAATTGCGATGGGCGTGTCAAGGGGGGAGGGTTTGACTGTGATGGGTGTGTCAAGGGGGGGGGGGATGTAACTGCGATGAGCGTGTCAAGAGGGGAGGGTTTGACTGGGATGGGTGTGTCATGGGGGGGGGGGGTGTAATTGCGATGGGCGTGTCAAGGGGGGAGGGTTTGACTGTGATGAGTGTGTCAAGGGGGGGGGGAATGTAACTGCGATGTGCGTGTCAAGAGGGGAGGGTTTGACTGGGATGGGTGTGTCAAGAGGGGGCGGGGGATGTAACTGCGATGAGCGTGTCAAAAGGGGAGGGTTTGACTGGGATGGGTGTGTCAAGGGGGGGGGAATGTAACTGCGATGAGCGTGTCAAGAGGGGAGGGTTTGACTGGGATGGGTGTGTCAAGGGGGGGGGGATGGATGTAACTGCGATGAGCGTGTCAAGGGGGGAGGGTTTGACTGGGATGGGTGTGTCAAGGGGGGGGGGGGGGATGTAACTGCGATGAGCGTGTCAAGGGTGGAGGAGTATGTGACTGCGATGGGCGTGTCAAGGGGGGGGGGTGACTGACGGGCGTGTCAAGGGGGGAGGGTTTGACTGCGAATGGTGTGTCACTTTACTCGGTTTCATTTAATCTGACGGTAAATTGAATCCCTTAACAGCTAATTACTCGATACTTACTGGAAAAATATGAAACTACCCGGTACTATGTCTGCATCATATTAAGACCAAGTTTATATAATTAGCACCATATTTCACTACAAAATCTTCAAAATAACTGAGATATTTTGATGGGAACTTGCAATTTACCGTCTGTTGAAAAGAAACAGGGTATAGGGAGGTTTTGGGATACGAGGGGCGTGCTGGGAGGGGAGGTGACTGCGAAGGGCGTGTCACTTCTAGAGGTTTGGGCTGCGATGGGCGGGACAAAGGTGTGGGCGACTGCAAAGGGCGTGTCAAGAGGAGGGGGGAGGAGTTTGTAACTGCGAAGAGCGACTATCTTCTTTCCGTGTTGTGTATCCTTGGTATTGTATTTACTGCCTGGTACAACACTCTCCTACATGTTATTGGAATTAACAACTTTTCCCACCCACAACAAGTTATTCCAACCAGTTCTGACGGACATGGGTTTAAGGGGCCATGGGCCGTTTCTCTGGTCCCACTTCTTCTTCAAGCTTAGCACCGTTGGTTTTCAGATTTTATGACGTTTGACCCATTAGTTTGGCGATTTTAAGACCTTTCACTCCAGTCCGTTGTCAATTTTAAGACCTTTCGTTCCCTCTAGGTGTCAGCCTTCGGCTGGGACATTTTTCTACCGAAAAATGTACACATTTATCTTGAAGGGGTAAAGGGGGTATTTTTCTAAGCTTGAATGAGGTCTAGCTAGGAAACTAAAACATAAATTAATACATTAATTATTAGACCAAAAAACCGGCCACTAGCCCCTTAAAGTATTATTTAAGGTATCTTAGGTAGTCAGTTTCTCTTTCGGGTATGGCCTTCCATACCCCTAACTGCAATGGTAGCGGACATTGGAGGTGCGGTAGACACATATATATACACAAATATATGTTAGCACCTACCCTAATTAGCATGGGCAAGCTTATTACACTGGTTACAGACAACATTCACATCCATAGCCACATGTACAGTTCTCAGCCTATATAAGGTTACCCCAATTTCAATCTCTGAGCCTTTAAAGCCAAGTTCTGAAGCATCCGGGCTATAATAAAGTACTGTATTGTCTCGTTTGCGTTCGATACTGATTATAATGGGTGCGTCGCCATTATGCTCTTGACTGAACTTCACATAATTTATAACACACAACAATGTACAGTTGGGCCAACCCCCCCCCCCCCGTGAACAGAAACAAGCTAACCCTCTTAGTATCCAAGATGGAGTGTTTCTTAATTGGGTTCTGACTCTCAGTAGACGATGTTTTACAGTTTAGGAAGGATGTGTAGGGATCGAAGGGTTAGTAATATAGATAGTGTGTAGGCCTTTGAATGCTAGATGCACATTTTTAAGCTGAAGAAAGTCGTCTAATGATAACCAGAACACGATGAACAAACGATGAACAAACGATGAACAAACGCGTCCTCCTATCCTGAAGGGGTTGGAAAATCGAACACACGGGGAAAATGATAGAGCTGTGGATTGTAGCATGCTCTTTAATATTCACCATTATTAAGAGCTCTCACTCTCTCTCTCTCATATACACTTTCTCTCTCATTTTCTCTCTCTCACTCACTCCCTCTCTCACTCACAACATTATTAAGAGCTCTCTAACTCTAAACCAATTTCTCTCTATCAGGCGATTAAATTCGCTTGAAAACGAGATGTTAAAGCCACCATTACTCTGAAGGATAAAGTCACCATGAATGATAAAGCCACCATTACTCTGGAGGATAAAGTGACCATTACTCTGGAGGATAAAGTGACCACGTATTTTAGACCGCAGCGTCTGTAGGTGAGTGTCGTGCCTGCAATACTGTTAACGTACTAGGGGATCTTGGTGGCTCTAACTTTAATTGGTCTCTCTGTCTGTCTCTCTCTCTCTCTCTCTCTCTCTCTCTCTCTCTCTCTCTCCATGACTGACAGACTAACTAGCTATATCTATATGCCTATCTCCTTGTCGGTCGGTCGGTCTATATATATATATATATATATATATATATATATATATATATTGAGAGAGAGAGAGTGTTTGAGTGGATGAATATAATGTATGTGTGAGTGTGTATATATGTGTGAGAGGGAATGGGTAGGCGTGTGTGTAGGAGAGAGAGTGTATGTGTTTGTACACGCGCAAAGGCGTGTATGTGCAGACGTGGGAGATAGGCGTGTGGTTGACATCGATCGGTGGAGAGAGTGTGAGTGAGTCAGTGTTTGTGTGTGTGTGTATGTGTATGTGTGTGTGTGTGTGTGTGAAGGAGTTACACAGAATAGTTAGTATCTCAGAGACCTTGCAGTCCATTCCGAGGAGATACTGGAAGTGAAAGGAACGAGATTGTTTAGTGCACTACATTTATTACAGTGTGCAAAATACTATCTACTCTCTTCTTGATCTGCTCTACTGATGAACTATTTACAACTTCTGAGGGAAGTTTGTTCCAGGTAGAACATATCTTGTATGTGAAAAAAGTGTCTACAAATACTTTTTCAATTCTAATTTCCAGTTATGGTTGCGTGTTGTATTCACATTGATGCTAAACATTGAGAGAGAGTGTGTGTGTGTGTATACTTACTCTAGTTGTACTTACTCTAGTTGTATTGCGGGAGTGAGCATGCTCGTTTTTTCCCGCCTCCTATATGTGTAGGTGTTATATGTATCGTTGGAATGGCTGTGGATGTGTGTGTAGTCTGTATTTTTAGCCAATTGGCGACATCGGAAACGAAGGCTTTGGGTGAATCTGTATGGTACCATTCTCACTATAGACGGTACCGTCTCGCCCGAAGGCTTAGGTAGCCATCAGCTTAGGTGAACCATATGATACCCATCTCGCCTTGTACCATTTTTGCCAACCCCAGATGGGACGTCACAACGTCGTCCACTTATTCCAGGTACCTATTTACAGCTAGGTGAACTGAGGCTAACACATGAAAGGAGACAAGCCCAATTTGTCTCCGCCCGGCCGGGGATTGAACCCCCGTGTGTGTGTGTGTGTGTGTGTGTGTATGAGAGAGAGAGAGAGAGAGAGAGAGAGAGAGAGAGAGAGAGAGAGAGATCGTGTGAGTGACTCAATGTGTGAGAGAGAGAAAGGTAACACTTTCATCTTTTACCGTATCTGTCTTTTTAAAGACCAACATGTCGCTCCAGTCAAAAATCACTCACACACACTCTCTCTCTCTCTCTCTGAAACACACACATTCAGATACCGATACACACGCACTCACACACACACACACACATCCTCACACACATCCTCACACACACACACACACATACTCTCTTTCTCTCTCTCTCTCTCTGAAACACACACATTCAGATACCGATACACACGCACTCACTCTGTCATTAGCGTAATTGAATGTAACAAAGGCATTATTTTTCGCTTTAATGATGTATACCGTTCTCTTTGAGGTATGTATTCCCATTGTGCACTTCGATCATACATTGCCAGCCCTGGTAATACTGATGAATATAATCTGTATCTTTGAAGCCTATGGGTTTATCATGTGTGTATGTAATGTATGTAATGTATTCCATATATCTGTCTCTCTCTCTCTCTCTCTCTCTCTCTTGCTGTCTTGCTCTCGCTTGCTGTAGGTCTCTCTCTCGCTCTCGTTCTCTCTCTTTCTCTGTCCATGCATAACACCACAAATTTTATCATAACTTCCACCACACCGCCTAGACCTCTCTCTCTCTCTCTCTCTCTCGTCTCTGTCTGTCTCTCTCTCTCTCTCTCTCTCTGTCTCTCTCATGCACAATACCACCAATTATACCACAACAGTCCCCCCCCCCCCTAGACCCTCCACTTTCCCCTCAGATCTCTTGACTTGACCCTCCCCCCCCCCCCCCTTTGGTTCTCTGTGGCAGCCTTTTGAGGGGAGATGGGCTGGGGATTTTTCTGGCTCTCTTCTCCTTGGTGTTTAACCGCATTGGTGTTTGTATTTTAAGACGTTCGGACCATTAGTTCGGCGATTTTAACACCTTTCGCCCCCTTTCGTTGTCAAATTTAAGATCTTTCTTGCCATTTAGGTGTCGATTTTTTCCTGGCGAGCTATAGCGAGTCTGTAACATTAAGAGGAATTGGCCTTCGGCCGGGACATTTTTCTACCGAAAAATGTACAAATCTATCTTGAAGGGAGGTCAAGGGGGTATTCTTCTAAGCTTAATGGAAGGCTAGCGAGGAAACTTGAAAAACAAATGAATACATGAATGATGGGGCTAAACATGAGACAGAAGGGAGACATGAAACACTACCCATCTCCCCTAATCTGTCAATTAGATAGTTCAAGTCGGGTAATGAGTGTTTTTGTGCGTTTATAATAATTAGTTAAATTTACACTACTTCAAGATACGTTATTACTTACGCAACTAACCATTAAGGGAAGATGGTCGGGTTGTTGTTTTTTCTGGACCCCCTTCTCCCTTAGGTTGAACCCTTTATGTTTTCAGCTATCAAGACGTTCAACCCCATTAGTTTGGGGATTTCTTCGTCAATATTAAGGGGAGATTTCCACTGGAGGGATTTTTTTTCTTGACACCTTTCTCCCTCATGTTTAGCCCATTGTTTTTCTAATTTTAAGACGTTCGCCCCATTATTTTGACGATTTTAAGAACCTTCGACCCATTTCTGTCAATTTTAAGACCTTTAGTACCATTTAGGTGTCAATTTTATCCTGGCGAGCGATAGCGAGCCTGTAATTTAAGAGTAATCGGCCTTCGGCCGGGACATTTTTCTACCGAAAAATGTACAAATTTATCTTGAAAGGGGATCAAGGGAGTGAAATTTTAAGATTTCTGGAGGAGTAGGAAACAAACTAAAAACCTCCCCTTAACTGACGGTAAATTGCATCCCTTAGAAACTGATATTTCGATACTTAACGACAAAACATGAAACTACTTTGTCTTGGTGCCATAATTATACCAAGTTTTCATAATTAACATAATTTCGCAACAAAATCTTCATAACAGCAACGTAAACAAGATGAGAACATGCCAATTTACCGTCAGGTGAAATTAAACCGATCATACAGTAGTTTAAGGGGGCTGGGAACATGAAACCGATCATACAGTAGTTTAAGGGGGTGGGAACATGAAACCGATCATACAGTAGTTTAAGGGGGGTGGGAACATGAAACCGATCATACAGTAGTTTAAGGGGGTGGGAACATGAAACCGATCATACAGTAGTTTAAGGGGGGTGGGAACATGAATCCGATCATACAGTAGTTTAAGGGGGGTGGGAACATGAAACCGATCATACAGTAGTTTAAGGGGGGTGGGAACATGAAACCGATCATACAGTAGTTTAAGTGGGGTGGGAACATGAAACCGATCATACAGTAGTTTAAGGGGGGTGGGAACATGAAACCGATCATACAGTAGTTTAAGGGGGGTGGGAACATGAAACCGATCATACAGTAGTTTAAGGGGGTTGGAAACATGAAACCGATCATACAGTAGTTTAAGGGGGGTGGGAACATGAAACCGATCATACAGTAGTTTAAGGGGGTGGGAACATGAAACCGATCATACAGTAGTTTAAGGGGGGTGGGAACATGAAACCGATCATACAGTAGTTTAAGGGGGGTGGGAACATGAAACCGATCATACAGTAGTTTAAGGGGGGTGGGAACATGAAACCGATCATACAGTAGTTTAAGTGGGGTGGGAACATCAAACCGATCATACAGTAGTTTAAGGGGGGTGGGAACATGAAACCGATCATACAGTAGTTTAAGGGGGGTGGGAACATGAAACCGATCATACAGTAGTTTAAGGGGGGGGGGGAACATGAAACCGATCATACAGTAGTTTAAGGGGGGTGGGAACATGAAACCGATCATACAGTAGTTTAAGGGGGGTGGGGGTAGATTCGTCCTAGACCTCTATCAAGCTATATACAGTATATATATATATATATATATATATATATATATATATATATATATATATATATATATATATATATATATATATATATATATATATATATATATATATATATATATTATACTGTATATAGCATTATTGCCTTAACTTTTACCAATATCTTAACCCCTTCTATACAGGTGATGTATAATTTATTTGATTTAAGCTACATTTAGACGATTTTATTTAGCTTAGGAAGGTCGTCTACTCATTAAAAGACTTCAACTATCTTAATTAATCCTTTTAGCTACCACATATCCTTCTAAAGCTTCATAAATGTTGTTAAATGTAGCTGAAATAAAATATGAAATACGTTGTCGGTATACAAGGGGTTAACAATACAATATGAAATACGTTGTCGGTATACAAGGGGTTAACAATACAACACGAGTTCCGATCATATTTTAATGTAAAAAAATGTGTCATTTAAAAATAGTGTAAGTTTTCAAAATTGTAGAACAAAATACTGTCATTTAAACGTCATGGTGCATATGTATGTTTTAAACATGGCTTTGAACAGGAAAAAATAAATATATCATATTTTTCCAGGTCTTAATGCAGATATCTCTCTAAAAAAAGAAAAAAAATATATAAGTAACACCCCGTTCTTAACATTAATCATCCATTACAAACCCCAGTGTACCTGAATACACTAATGAAAGCCTATTATATTGTCCTGTTAAACAGAAATAGCTAGGAGAATGGCGTGATCGAAATTCATGATAATTATATATTTTGCATGGGAGATAATATAATGGTTCTGAATGTATCTTTCTTACTGCAGATATGGCTATGGCTATATCTGGCGTCTGGGACCTTGACCTTTGTTAGGGAGAGGTCAAAATTTCAGTTACTTAGCCTATTCTGGGGAAACACACGAAGCTTTAACAACATGCTGATTGAGAGAGAGAGAGTGAGTGAGTGAGGGAGACAAGAGAGACAGAGAGAGAGAGAGAGAGAGAGAGAGAGAGAGAGAGAGAGAGAGAGAGAGAGAGAGAGAGAGAGAGAGTGTGTGTGTGTGTGTGTGTGTGAGAGTGAGTGGGCGGGGACACACACACACACAATTATATATATATATATATATATATATATATATATATATATATATATATATATATATATATAGTGAGTGAGAGAGAGAGAGAGAGAGAGTTACGCGCATGAACAACAACATTGCAGATACACACGCAGGGTCAATAAGTGCAGCCCGGGTGTTGCATCATTTGATAACTAGAGGATTCGATACAGATAGATTGGCTTACATAGAACGATGCTGGAATGAACACTACCTATAATTAACGGGTGATATTTCATGATTTATTTGTTTATTTATTTATTTATTTATTTATTAGTGTTTTAATTTTTGTATTTAGTTTTTATTTTATTTGTTATTTTACTTTCCTCCCTAGGCCTCCATTAAGTTTACAAAAGTACCCCCATGACCCCCATTCAAGATAAATTTGTGCATTTTGTATTCCTCAGGGTTCCTTCTAAATTGAAGGCTCGCAATCGCTCGCCAGGAGAAATCGGCATGAAAGGTTTTAAAATACGCCAAACTAATGAGTTTAATGTCTTATAATGTGCCACTAATGGAACAAAGCATTAGGGAAAAGGGGGTCCAGAAACCCCCCGCCCCCTTTCCCTTTAAAAGTCTGTATCAGTGCAAACTCTCCACAAAGGTGAACATGATAATTATTACATTAAAGAATTCGTGAACAGTATAAAAATATAAATAAATATATATCACACACACACACACACACACACACACACACACAAACACACACACAATCTCTCTCTCTCTCTCTCTCGCTCTCTCTCTCCAGGATTCTTTGATGCATATATTATTGCCAGTCTTAGCGTTAACCGGCCAATTGAGCTTGTCATCCCGGGTCTGGATTCTGGGAGAGGAGGTATATTATTTACATGTACAGTCGGCCAAATAAGTCATGTCCCCCAGGGTGTCAAACCGTAGCAAATATATATAAAAACTTGAATGAATATGAGAAGGAATACACGAACATGGACAGGAAATAGGATTGTTTTGGCTATTTTATCACTTCAAAATACTTAATTCAATATATACTATAATTTTACCTTACTATATATACTGTATAATATATACTAAAAAAAGGTAAACATAGTGGACTCCGCTTTCTTTTGACATCTTGATGTCTCGGCACCAGGTAGATTTTGATCAATCATTGGTATCAGCAATATCTGAAACTTGATTTATTCGTTTCGAGTTAGATATACAAACATGGTCCTACACTTACCCACCCTATGCAACATCTGACAGACACAGCACAGAACGAGCCAAACGTAATGGCAGGTGAGACGTGACTTACTAGCGTTACTGTACAGTTGGCCACAGTAGTTTGCATACAAAAAATATTGCAAAAAAAAACAACACGCCATGATTATATGTATGGAGCGACACAGTGGGTGATTGACTTACAAGCATAATTTGGTATAAACCCGTTAATTGGTCATATTGTTTAAATATTGAAAGAGGAATTAATGTAGAGTATGTAGGATTCAGATGGATATTGTCTGTTGGTGAACCAAAATGAATCCGGTTCCATGTCCAGTATATACTCAGGCACATACCCCATAGCTGGGGGTGACCGACTCGAGACAAAGCCTGAACAGAAACAACATTTAAAGTTCTAATTCTTAAGGTCCGGGACCACTTTTGCGTTCCCTCGCCCCTTACTTTGTCTCGTCTAGTAGGTGCATTTTACAAGGGGAGGAGGATTCCTAGCCCCCTGCCCCCAGAAGGAAAAGTAGGACAGTAAAAGAGACAGACAGAAACGGCTAAGTTTGGGTAGGGGATGCCAAACCTCACTCTAGATAGGACCAGCCCTTACCCATAATAGCTATGGTAGTCTACAATATTATAGTCCGGGAGGGAGAGAGAGAGAGAGAGAGAGAGATAGAGAGCATGCTTGATTGATATGTTTATTAAGCACCAAAGGGAACATTACAATGGCATAACGCTAGGCTTTGCTAATAGGCCTCTTGATTTGAGAGAGAGAGAGAGAGAGAGAGAGAGAGAGAGAGAGAGAGAGAGAGAGAGTACGCTGGTCAAATGTAAGTCAATTATTTTACTAGTACGGTATATTATGTAAAAGCTGTTAGGGGGGATGTTTGTTTCCCTCCCCCCCCCCCCCCCCCCCCCCTCCCCCCCCCACCCCTTCTCCCTTAATATGTCTAACCCCATTAGTTTTGATATTTTAAAACGTTCGCTCCATTAGTTTGGTGATTTTAAGACCTTTTGCCCTAATTATTTGTCAATATAAAGACCTTTCGTGCAATTTAGGTGTCGATTTCTGTCCCTGGCGAGCGAGCTTGTAATATAGTACTAACCAGCCGTGTTATTCTATCGACAAATGTACACATTTATCTTGATGGGAGTCTTAGGGGTGTTTTTTTAAGCTTGATGGAGGTCTAGGGAGGAAACTAAAAATATATGATAAATTTTTTATAGCTAAGCAAATAAATGCGCCCATCCTCCCTTAACCCGTGCAGTACCGTTGACGTCCTCTTCATTATATTCTGGCAACTATTAGACGATTTTATTCAGCTTAGGAAGGACCTCAACACATTAAAAGACCACAGACTATCTCATTTAATTACTACAGCTACCATATATCCTTTCTAAGCTTCACAAAATCGTTTAGATGTAGCTCGAATCCAATGCAAAAGACGTCGCCGGTATTGTAAAAGGTTACTTAAGTGGGGTGAACTGCTTTTTAAATTCTCCTTTTCTCTCTTTCTCTGGCTTGTATCCATTCGGCCCCATTCAGCCAACTATTTTAAGACGTTTATCCCCATCTAGGTGTCGATTTCTTTCTGGCGAGCGATAGCGAGCCAGCATTATATATGACGAAATCTGGCTTCGCCGGAGACATTTTTCTACCGAAAAATTTACAAATTTAGCCTGCTGTCAATTTTTTTTTTTAAATATGATGGCTCGCTACCGCTCACCAGTAAAAAATTACACCTGGATGGGGATAAACGTCTTAAAACAGTAGGCTGAATGGGGCCGAATGGATACAAGCCAGAGAAAGAGAGAAAAGGAGAGAACAAAAAGCAGGTGACCCCCCCTTAAGGCGAGTATTCAGACCTATTCCACCCTTCATTTCTATTAACCCTACCAGTACCGGCGACGTCTGTTATACGTTATACTAGCTATACGACTGGAACAAGACTTTATAGACAAAAAAAAAAAAAAAAATTGACGATTGTATGCAGCTTAGGAAGAATCTGTGGTAGGATCCGCTCAGTACCGGTGACGTCTTTATTTATTTGACGTTAGCTACATTTAGACGGTTTTAGGAAGGTTAGGAAGGTTAAGGGGAGATTTCCACTGGAGGGATTTTTTTCTTGACCCCTTTCTCCCTCATGTTTAGCCCCATTGCCTTTGATATTTTAAGACGTTCGCCCCATCAGTTTCGCGATTTTAAGAACTTTCACCCCATTTATGTCAATTTTAAGACCTTTCGTGCAATTTAGGTGTCGATTTTATCCTGGCGAGCGATAGCGAGCCTGTAATTTAAGAGGAACCGGCCTTTGGCCTGGAAACTTTTCTACCGAAAAATGTACACATTTATCTTGAAAGGGGGTCATGGGGGTGTAATTTCAAGCTTGATGGAAGTCTAGGAAACACACTAAAAACCTCCCCTTAAAAGGATTGAGAGAGTCTGTAGCCTTTTAATGGGTAGACGTCCTTTCTCAGCTGGATAACTTCGTCTAATAGTTGCCAGAATATAATGAAAAGGACGTCACCGGTACTGACTGGGTTAAAGGGTTGATTGAGATAGTTTCAAATCTTGTTAACCCCTTGAAGCTCTGACGCGTTTTAGCAGTTTATTTTGGCTATCATTAAACGATTGTATGCAGGTTAGGAAGGATCTGTGGGTATTAAAATGGTAAAGACTATCTCAATCAACCCTCTGACTTCCAAATGCCCTTCCTAATCTGAACAAAATCCGTCTAATAATTACCAGAAAACAAAACCGGAATGCGTATAAGAGCTTGAAAGGGTTAATGCTAAAGGTCGATCCGACATGAATGAAATCGATTAATAGTAGCCCAAATAAGATATTAAGGGGAGATCTCCACTTGAGGGATTTTTTTCTTGACCCCTTTCTCTCATGTTTAGCCCCATTGCTTTTGATATTATAAAACGTTTGCCCCATTAGTTTAGCGATTTTAAGAACTTTCACCCCATATTAAGACCTTTCGTGCAATTCAGGTGTCGATTTTATCCTGGCGAGCGATAGCGAGCCTGTAATTTAAGAGGAACCGACCTTCGGCCGGGAAATTTTTCTACCAAAATTTTTACAAATTTATCTTGAAAGGGACTCAAGGGGGTGTAATTTTAAGCTTGATGGAGGTCTAGGGAACAAAGTAAATACCTCCCCTTAAGGATGTCGACGGTGGTGAAAGGGTTAACTCTTCGAGTACCAGCGACGTGTGTTATAATAGTACCAGCGACGTGTTATAATAGTACCAGCGACGTGTGTTATAATAGTACCAGCGACGTGTGTTATAATAGTACCAGCGACGTGTTATAATAGTACCAGCGACGTGTTATAATAGTACCAGCGACGTGTGTTATAATAGTACCAGCGACGTGTGTTATAATAGTACCAGCGACGTGTGTTATAATAGTACCAGCGACGTGTTAATAGTACCAGCGACGTGTGTTATAATAGTACCAGCGACGTGTGTTATAATAGTACCAGCGACGTGTGTTATAATAGTACCAGCGACGTGTTATAATAGTACCAGCGACGTGTTATAATAGTACCAGCGACGTGTGTTATAATAGTACCAGCGACGTGTGTTATAATAGTACCAGCGACGTGTGTTATAATAGTACCAGCGACGTGTGTTATAATGGTACCAGCGACGTGTTACAATAGTACCAGCGACGTGTGTTATAATAGTACCAGCGACGTGTGTTATAATAGTACCAGCGACGTGTTATAATAGTACCAGACGTGTGTTTTATAATAGTACCAGCGACGTGTGTTATAATAGTACCAGCGACGTGTTATAATAGTACCAGCGACGTGTGTTATAATAGTACCAGCGACGTGTGTTATAATAGTACCAGCGACGTGTTATAATAGTACCAGCGACGTGTGTTATAATAGTACCAGCGACGTGTGTTATAATAGTACCAGCGACGTGTGTTATAATAGTACCAGCGACGTGTGTTATAATAGTACCAGCGACGTGTGTTATACCAGCGACGTGTGTTATAATAGTACCAGCGACGTGTGTTATAATAGTACCAGCGACGTGTGTTATAATAGTGTTTATTCTAGTTATGTTTAGACGATATTATGCAGCTGAATGGCAGATTTCCACTTGAGGGATTGTTTTCTGGATCCCTTTCTCCCTAATGTTTAACCCCATTGCTTATGAGGTTTTAAGACTTTTGCCCCACTAGTTTGGCGATTTTAAGAACTTTCGCCCCATTTCTGTCAATTTTAAGACTTTTCGTGCCAATTAGGTGTCAATTTTTTCCTGGCGAGCGACAGCGAGCCTGTAATTTAAGAAGAACCGGCCTTTGGCCGGGAAATTTTTCTACTGAAAAATTTACAAATTTATCTTGAAAGGGGGTCAAGGGGGTTTAATTTTAAGCCTGATGGAGGCCGAGGGAATAAACTAAATACCTCCCCTTAAGAAGGATCTGTGGTAGTTAAAAGGGTTGGTCGAGATATTTTGAAGCCTTAGTATCGCTAGAGGTCCTTTCTAAGCTGAATAAAATGGTTTAATTATTGCCAGAATAAAGTTAAAATGATGTGACCGGTACTGAAGGGGTTAACCTTATCAGTCAGATGATGCTACTTTCAGACGATTTTATTCTTGTAAGGAAGAACATGTCACATTTACAGGCTTAAGAGGAGTTTATTTTTCTGCCCCCCCCCCCACCCTTCTTCCTCATGATTAGCCCCCATCAGTTTTGACATTTTTAAGACGTTCGCCCCACTAGTTTGGTAATTTTAAGACCTTTGAGTCCATTTCTGTGTCAATTTTAAGACCTTTCGTGCTATTTAAGTGTCGACTTTTTCCTGGTGAGCTATAGCGAGCCTATAATTTGGGAGGCCGGACCTATTTTTTACCGAACATGTACAAATTCATAGCGAAGGGGTGCTGCAGTGTTTTTTTGTTTTTTTTTCCCCAAGCTTGATGGAGGTCTGGGGAGGAAACTAAAAACAAAAATAACTAAAATAAATAAATAAATAAATAAATAAATACAGTATATATATATATATATATATATATATATATATATATATATATATATATATATATATATATATATATATATATAATTAAATAAAAGTATATAATTAAGAGGGACAGAGAGGGAGATGTAGACCGAATGAGAGGTGGAAGGATGGAATGAGGAAGTACATGAACGAAGGCGGTGCTGGTTGGGGGGAGGGGCGTCGACTGACTGTGGACAGAGGTGCATGGGGGCGGTTCGTTCGTGGCCACCTCTTCGGGGATCATGGCGTCAGGCAATAGATAGATAGATAGATATAATTAAGATACATACATAAATAAACTAATTAATTAAAATCTCCCCTTAATCCCTTCTGTGCCGGCGACGTCTTTTTAATTGTGTTCTAGCAATATTTAGAAGATTTTGTGCAGTTTAAGAAGTATCTGTGGTAGTAAAAAGTGTTAAGTGAGATAGTTCGGAGCCTGTTAACTGCTGGAGGCTTTTTTGAAACTGAATAAAACCGTCGAATAGTAACCAGAATAAAGTTAAAGGAGGTGACCGGTACTGAAGGGGTTAAATTAAATATCTTGCCCAGAATCCCCACCTGCCTGCATGGGTGACTAAAGTAATATTTGTTTTGTTTTTTCTCCACAGGTGTTCGAAGTTGAAGCCCTCAAACACGAGCCAACCACTGACAGCCTAGTAAGTACCTCTATTTATGTTGTTGCTTGCTTTCCTTTGTTACCCTTTGATGGTTTTATCTGTGTTTGCTTTGTTTGAGAGAGTGTGTGTGTGTGTATGTGTGTGTGTGTGACTGTGCGTATGACTGTGTTATGTGGCTGTGTGTTATGTGACTGTGTATGTACGTCAGCAGATCGTGTAACTGTTAGCACCCCACAGGAAATTTGAACTTGACATGTGACCTTAACCTCACATTCGAACCCTGAGAGAGAGAGAGAGAGAGAGAGAGAGAGAGAGAGAGAGAGAGAGAGAGAGAGAGAGAGAGAGAGAGAGAGAGAGAGAGAGAGAGAGAGAGAGAGAGAGAGAGAGAGAGAGAGAGAGAGAGAGAGACGTGACTGAAACGGTTTGATTTATTAATTTGGAAATAGTTACCAAAATGAAAGAATAACAGGTATTTGCATTTACTCTCTCTCTCTCTCTCTCTTGTGCTGTTTTTTTCCTATATTTGGGGTTCTGCTATCTCTAGTAGATTTCAGTCCTAACCACCTCGCTTGGATCGTAAGTTCTGTATGGGGTTTGTATCTATGTAAAGCTCTCTCTCTCTCTCTCTCACTGTCTCACTCACACACTCTCACTCTCTCTCTCGCACACAAACACATACTCTTACTCTCACTCTCACACACTCACTCACTCTCTCTCTGTCTCACTCTCACACACTCACTCTCTCTCTCATCACCATCACCACCACTCCTGCTCATCCCGCTCCAAGTTTAGGGCGGTATTTACGACTCAATACTCCTTACGTGCTGTTAGCCTAATTACATGTCTTAATTACATGTCTTAATTACTGGCGATACTTAGGGGTCCAGAGGTGATGAGGAAGGTGATGGTGATTGATGGGAGCCCACCTCGCTTTTTTTTTCTCGTTCTCTCCCTCTCTCTTTGGCTTGTATCCATTCGGCCCCATTCAGCCTACTGTTTTAAGACGTTTACCCCCATCCAGGTGTCAATATTTTCCTGGCGAGCGGTAGCGAGCCAGCATATATATATTTTTGTTTTACAGCAAGCTAAATTTGTACATTTTTCGATAGACAAATGTCTCCGGCGAAGCCGGATGTCTCCATACAATGCTGGCTCGCTATCGCTCGCCAGGAAGAAATTGACACCTGGATGGGGATAAACGTCTTAAAACAGTTGGCTGAATGGGGCCAAATGGATACAAGTCAGAGGAAGAGAGAAAAGGAGAGAAAGATAAAAAAAAAAGCAGGTGACCCCCCTTAATTACTCTTGATACTTAGGGTCCAGAGGTGGTGAGGAAGGTGGTGGTGATTGGCAATATTAAGGGAGGAAGGGCTTATATATTGGTCGGTTTATTTACTTATATATTATTTGCCTAGTTTCCTCCCTTAACCTCCATCAAGCTTTAACAAATATATATATCCCCAAGATTCCCCTTCTAGATTAATTTGTACATTTTTCGGTAGAAAAATGTCCTGGCCGAAGGCCGGTTCCTCTTAAAATTATAGGCTCGCTATCGCTCGCCAGGGAAAAATCGACAAAAGATCATAATATTGACAAGGAAATGGGGCGAAAGGTATTTACATCGCCACACTAAGGGGCTGAACATCATAAAATCTCAAAATTAACGGGGCTAAGCATGAGGGAGAAGGGGTCCCCAAAACAGCAATTACCTGCCCCTTATATTACTGGCGATACTGGTGACGAGGAAGATGATGATGATGATTGAGACTATTAACCCGTGCAGTACCGGCGACGTCCCCTTTCATTATATTCTGGCAACTCTAAATAAAGCGATTTTCTTCAGCTTAGGAACGACTTCTATCAATTAAAACGCTACAGACTATCCCAATCAATCCTTTTAGCCACCTTATAGCATATCCTTCCCGAGCTTCAGAAAATCTTCTAAATGCAGCTAAAATACAAACAAAAGTACGTCGTCGATACTGAAGGGGTTAAGGGGGGAAGGGGTTATTTATTGGTCGGTTTATTTACTTATTTATTATTTTTCTAGTACCTCCCTAAGCCTCCATCAAGCTTTAAACAATATAACCCCAAGATTCCCCTTCTAGACTAATTTGTAAATTTTTCGGTAGAAAAATGTATGTCCCAGCCGACGGCTGGTTCCTCTTAAAATTACAGGCTCGCTATCGCTCGCCAGGGAGAAATCGACACCTAAATTGCACGAAAGGTCTTAATATTGACAAAGAAATGGGGCGAAAGGTCTCAAAATCGCCAAACTAACGGAACGAACGTCTTAAAATCTCAAAACCAATATGCTAAACATGAGGGAGTACAAAGGAGTACAAAGGAAATCAAGCAACAACAGGTCTAGTGACCCTTCTAGGTTGCTTGTCCTCCAAAACACTGAGGATCAAGTGTCCAAACAGTGGTTTAGAATGGGTAAGGGAACATTGGAAAGGGAACTACTGCCCTGCCACTAACGTGGCAGGACTAGGAAGTTAGTAGGGGACATATGGGTTAGTAACTGAGGGGAGGATAAAGTTATTCATTTACAAACGCAGTCAGTCGCGGGTTTGATGCGAGATATTTGTCTAGGCGGAATTTAAATGAATCAACGGTGCTGCAGTCTATAACGTCTCGGGGAAGCCCATTCCACAAGTTGACAACTCGATTGAAGAAGAAATTCTTAGATTCGTGTGAGTTAAAAGATTTACCAATAATTTTGCAACCGTTTCCCCGCGTGTAATTAGATTGGTCGATAGTGAAGTACTTACTACAGTTCATATTGTCGATGCCTTTGATGATTTTGAACACTTGAATTAAGTCGCCTCTTAATCTGCGCTGGGTTAAAGGAAATAGATTTAATTCTCTAAGACGCTCTTCGTATGGTTTGTTCTTTAGGCTAGGTATCATTTTGGTAACTCTACGTTGAACTCGTTCTAGCTTGTTTATATCTTTTTGGTAATAAGGGCACCAGGATTGAACGCAGTATTCCAGAAGAGGGCGGACTAAGGAATTGTAAAGGGTTAGGATAACTTCTTTGGATTTATGCTCAAATGACCTGCCTATAAAGCCAATTATTTTGTTTGCCTTCTTAACAACTTCTGAACATTGTTGACTCGGTTTTAGGTTACTCGATATTGTTACTCCCAGATCAGTTTCTCTGTTTACATTCTTAAGCTGAGTGCCATTCATCGAATAGTTTGCTTTCTCTTTTAGGTATCCGACATGTAGTACTTTACATTTATCCGCATTGAAACTCATTTGCCAAATTTGGGCCCAACATGACAATTTATCTAGATTTTGTTGCATATCGTCAACTTGTTCTTTTGAGAGTACGCTATTTGCAATTTTTGTATCGTCAGCAAATTTTGAGATTGTGCAGGTGAGACCCTCATCTATGTCGTTGATGTAAATTAGAAAGAGAATTGGTCCTAGTACCGATCCCTGGGGTACCCCGCTACTTACATTGGTCCATTTAGATGCCTTACCGTTTATGACTACCCTTTGCTTTCTGTTGCTGAGCCAATTTTCTATCCATTTCACACACCGTCTTGTATTCCATGCGCTTTTAGTTTTAGCAGTAAACGTTTGTGGGGAACTTTGTCAAAGGCCTTTTGAAAATCAAGGTATATAATATCTACAGCTTTACTCTCATCGTAGAGGTTGAGGATATCGTGGAAGAAGTCTAAGAGGTTTGTTAAACAGGAACGTTTTTTACAAAAGCCGTGTTGAGTATCTTTAAGTATGTTATTTTCCTCTAAGTGATTTACGAGTCTGTCTCGTATGACCGTTTCTAGCATTTTACATACAACTGAGGTTAAGCTAATTGGACGATAGTTACTGGGTAGGGATTTGCTGCCTTTTTTGAATATCGGTGTTACGTTGGCTAGCTTCCACTGATCAGGCATAGTTCCAGACTGCAAGGATTTATTGAATAGTAATGTCAGTGGTTTGGAGAGCTCATTCTTAGCTTCCTTTAGAACTCTAGGCGAGATTGTATCAGGTCCTGGCGTTTTATT
>CM064525.1:9721707-9746707 GCA_032716605.1 Paralithodes platypus | reverse complement strand
GCCAAACTAACTCCTGAACGTCAAACTATCAACACTAATGGGACTAAACATGCGGGAGAAGGAGGTTCGAAAACAATCTCCTATGGTTAAGGCCCCATTAATTGTTCTTTCCATTCACATATGCATAGCCTACGTGAGTTGCAGTTGGGATGTGTGTACATGCTTAGATTGATATGCAGGATTCGAAGTTGCATAATAAATCGTAGGCAGTGTCCACCATCCTTTAACTGTCTTCGTGGTGCGATGCATAAGGTGTTGATTTTCGGTGTGAGCGTCCTGGGTTCGAATCCACGGACTGCCACATGTGTTTGTAAATTGCATTACTCGATTTTAGGAGAATAGTTGGTTGTTGGAAGGAACATAATAAATGTTAGAATCTCCCATTAAGACATGTTTGGTTTTGAGGGCATGGACATCTAGGGTAGGTTTGAGGCGACTTTATTGGGTTTAACCCCTTCTGTACCGGCGATGTGCTTTTCATTATGTTCTGGCAACTATTAGACGACTTTGTTCAGCTTAGGAAGGACGTCTACCCATTAAAAGGCTACCGACTGTCTCAATGTGTCGTTTTAGCTATCATATATCCTTGCTAAGCTTCATAAAATCGTCTAAATGTAGCTGAAATCAAATAAAAAAAACATCGTCGGTACAGAAGGGGTTAAGGAGCATGTGATGGATTGGGAAGTAATTATAAGGATTAGGGGGGGATTAGGACTTCGGAGCTGATTAAGGCCATGGATCGAAGTACTCAGAGTTACTTCGGTCTTGCTAGGATTAACGTTTGTGAGCATAGGATAGGTTTGAGCTTAAGGGGAGAATGTTTAGCCCCATTGTTTTTCTAATTTTAAGACGTTTGCCCCATTATTTTGACGATTTTAAGAACTTTCAACCCATTTCTGTCAATCTTAAGACTTTTTGTGCCATTTAGGTGTCAATTTTATCCTGGCGAGCGATAGCGAGCCTGTAATTTAAGAGGAACCGGCTTTCAGCCGGGACATTTTTCTACCGAAAAATGTAAAAATTTATCTTGAAAGGGGCTCAAGGGGGTGTAATCTTAAGCTTGAAGGATATCTAGGGACCAAACTAAAAACCTCCCCTTAACATAATAGGTTTGAAGGACATGGGAATATACCGTTGGGTTAAGGGGGGAGGGGCGTATATACCGTTGGGTTAAGGGGAGAGGGGCGTATATACCGTTGGGTTAAGGGGGGAGGGGCGTATATACCGTTGGGTTAAGGGGGGAGGGGCGTATATACCGTTGGGTTAAGGGGGGAGGGGCGTATATACCGTTGGGTTAAGGGGAGAGGGGCGTATATATTAGCTCATTTATGTATATTTTGATTGTGTTTTTAGTTTCCTCCCTAAACCTCCATCAAGCTTAAAAACCCTCCATCAAGACCTCCATCAAGCTTAAAAACCCTCCATCAAGCTTTAAAAACCCTCCATCAAGACCTCCATCAAGCTTAAAAACCCTCCATCAAGACCTCCATCAAGCTTTAAAAACCCTCCATCAAGACCTCCATCAAGCTTTAAAAACACCTGCCCAAGACCCTCTTTCAAGATAAATGTATACATTTTTCGATAGAAAAATGTATGGGCCAAAGGCCGGTTCCTCTTAAATTACAGGCTTGCTATCGCTCGCCAGGAAAAAATCAACACCTAAATGACATGAACAGGTTTAAAATTGACACAGAAATTACGCGAAAAGTCTTAAAATCGCCAAACTAATGAGCCGAACGTCTTAAAATCTGCAAACTAATGGGGCTCAACATGAGGGAGAAGGGGGTTTATAAAAACGACCCATCACCCCTTAAATTAGGGCTTCGGAGATGATTAGGGCCACGAATCGGAGTACTCTGAGTTGATTAGGACTTGATAGGTTTGGAGAGCTTGGAAATATACTGTATGTTTGGATTTACTTGATATGCACTGTCAGCTAAGGATAGCTTTACAGAAGGTACGAAAAGGTTAATTGAAGTGTCCATAACAGTGTACCCTTATTGATATACCGACGAACATTATTGGGATCTATTTACTATTTACTCAGGCCCAATCCCCACTTTTCCCATTTACTCAGGCCCAATCCCCACTTTTCCTATTTACTCAGGCCCAATCCCCACTTTTCCTATTTACTCAGGCCCAATCCCCACTTTTCCTATTTACTCAGGCCCAATCCCCACTTTTCCCATTTGTTTTCTTTTCTTTTTACCTCTTTTCATTTTTTTTCGGGGGGGGGGGGTAGAAAGGTAAATTACTATCAAAGTTTATATATACGGTATATATACTGTATATGGTATATATACTGTATATGGTATATATACTGTATACGGTATATATACTGTATATGGTATATATACTGTATACGGTATATACTACTGTATACGGTATATACTACTGTATACGGTATATACTACTGTATACGGTATATACTACTGTATACGGTATATACTTCTGTATATGGTATATACTGTATATGGTATATATACTGTATACGGTATATATACTGTATATGGTATATATACTGTATACGGTATATATACTGTATATGGTATATATACTGTATACGGTATATATACTGTATATGGTATATATACTGTATACGGTATATATACTGTATACGGTATATATACTGTATACGGTATATATACTGTATACGGTATATATACTGTATATGGTATATATACTGTATATGGTATATATACTGTATACGGTATATATACTGTATACGGTATATATACTGTATATGGTATATATACTGTATACGGTATATATTCTGTATACTGTATACGGTATATATACTGTATACGGTATATATACTGTATACGGTATATATACTGTATATGGTATATATACTGTATATGGTATATATACTGTATATGGTATATATACTGTATACGGTATATATACTGTATACGGTATATATACTGTATACGGTATATATACTGTATACGGTATATATACTGTATACGGTATATATACTGTATATGGTATATATACTGTATATGGTATATATACTGCATACGGTATATATACTGCATACGGTATATATACTGCATACGGTATATATACTGTATATGGTATATATACTGTATATGGTATATATACTGTATATGGTATATATACTGTATATGGTATATATACTGTATATGGTAGGTATATATACTGTATATATATACTGTATATGGTATATATACTGTATATGGTATATATACTGTATACGGTATATATACTGTATACGGTATATATACTGTATATGGTATATATACTGTATATGGTATATATACTGCATACGGTATATATACTGCATACGGTATATATACTGCATACGGTATATATACTGTATATGTTATATATACTGTATATGGTATATATACTGTATATGGTCTAATGTTTGGAATGAAGTTGCGATGGTCTATTATAATATTTTATTGCTAGCCAGATGTAGTAAACTCTTAAGAGGTTTATCTTGTGTCAACCAGACACACCCCAATCCATTAACCTCTTTATAGGATAAATTATGTTACCACTGATTAGATTTATCCACTTAGGGTTGGCTGGACAAGTTAATTATTTCTAGCTGGATAAAACAATAGCTGGGAAATATATATATATAGTTTTGAAATTTTAAGACGTTCACCCCATTAGTTTCGTCATTTTAAGACCTTTTGCCCCATTTATATCAATCTAAAGACAGACCTTTCGTGCCGTTTAGGTATCGATTCATTCCTGGCGAGCGATACCGAGCCTTTAATTTAGGAGGAATTGACGGGATTATTTCTAATTATTTCTAGCTGGATATAAAAAATAGCTGGGGAATATATATACCGGTGTATATATATATATATATATATATATATATATATATATATATATATATATATATATATATATATATATATATACCGTATATATACCGGTATATATATATACTGTATAGTATATAATATTATGTATATATACACCGGTATATATATTCCCCAGCTATTTTTTTTATCCAGCTAGAAATAATTAGAAATAATCCCGTCAATTCCTCCTAAATTAAAGGCTCGGTATCGCTCGCCAGGAATGAATCGACACCTAAACGGCACGAAAGGTCTGTCTTTAGATTGATATAAATGGGGAAAAAGGTCTTAAAATGACGAAACTAATGGGGTGAACGTCTTAAAATGTCAAAACTAATGCGACTAAGCATAAGGGAGAAGGGGGTCCAGAAAAAAAACCTATGTGAAAATCTCCTTAATCTAACTCTGCTAATAGTCGAGGGTAGTAGTGTTATCGATTGTTCGTACTAAATGGGTCACCGCGTACAGATGAGCTACATTACCATATTATTATTCCTGTCTTGCACAAGCTCCCTTTCCCCAGGATAAATGACTATAGGCCTAGTATGCATTACTTAATGATAAAATAACAAAAAAAATAAGAACGCAAGAACATAATATACATCATATGTATTATATAGCTACCGTACCTAAGAACATTTCCCACTATAACCTATATGCTCTACACATAATTAATCTTATAGCAACCCTAAAACATCTCCCACTACAACCTATATCCCCTACACTTAATCTATATTATAGTTACCTAAAACATCTCTCACTATAACCTATATACTCCACACATTATCTATCTTATAAGAATGAAAAGGGTCTATATGATAGTACAGGTATGTGATGTGCAGTGAAAGATAGTTATAAATATATCGAGTAATGTAACATTTTTTTTTTCAGCTGTAATATTAGCCTGAGTAAATAATTAGTCTGAATATTAGGAAAATATCAAGGAAACCGACCACCTTTTATTTCGTGATTTTTTTGTTTTTGGGGTTTTTTTTTTAGCTAGTTTTCATCACTATACAGTGGTTGTCATTAATTAGAATCTCCGGAAAAAACGTTTTCCCCATTATCCAACAATCTTAAGATACGGACCCCGATAGTGGGGGGAGGGCTATGAAGTACAGGGAAATTGAGGGGTAAAAGACGAAAATAAGGGGTAATATTAGCCTAACCTAACCTAACCTAGTATATAAGGTGGGGGCTGCCGCCCCCACACCCCCGCTGGTTTGGTGTTTGATTAATAAAAGGTTGACGGTCGCAAAAAAAAAAATCTACGGTATTTACTCCGCAATCTTCAGCTTTAACAAGAGGTAAATATTAACTTTTTCAAAGTAATTGAAAAGGTTTTTCCGGAGATTCTAATTAATGACAACCACTGTATAATGATGAAAACTAGCTAAAAAAAACACACACAATGACGAAATAAAAGGTGGTCGGTTTCCTTGATATATATATATATACCGAATATTATACCAGCCAACTAAGAACAAACAAGCACCAGCGGATCTGTTTGCTTTACTTGGCCTCAATGAAGATTAGGACGCATTTTGACAGTTTATTCTGGCTATCATCAGACGATTTTATACATTTTAAGAAGGACCTGTGGAAATTGTAAACGTAAAGACGATCTCAAGCAACCCTCAGACTTCCATAAACCCTTTTCAATATGAATAGAATCCGGTAATAATAGCCCGAAAACAGAGAGGAAATGCGTCATCGTATCTTCCAGGGGTTAAGAGCGAGAGGAAAAAAATGAACCCACGCGAAAAAGGAAACGTTTGCGCAGTAGGCTACATAAGGAAAACGTCCCTAGTCATAATCTTGGAAAATCCATAGTCTGATAAGCTGAGAATAACTGGGTGAATATCAGAAAACTGCGTGAAATTCTAGGGACACTCCGCGCCTTCATTTACATACAGAGAGAAACAGCCAGGATAAACCATTGTGATTCAAGGGGGACAGGACGCCCTAGCCTAGGATAAACTGCAGCCCACTCACCAGACCGCCCATATTTCAAGACGCCATGAGGGGGGAAGGAGGGGTGCGGTGAGGGGTGTTTGTCTTCCTATTCCAGAGCCCCTCAGCCCAGCGCCTCTTGCAGTGACGACCAGCAGAGGGCGGTGGTGGAGGCAGGACAGCGCGTACTACCACTCTCACGCCACGAGTCACACTGACAGCCGCCACCCTGTCCCTGTGTTGCCAGGTCTCCATCTCGCCCGCTACCAAGGAAATATAGCCAGGAAACTAGCCCGGTTGTGCTGGGTTTGGGTTAGGGCGAGAGGTGATGACTCAATTCCCAGAAAGTGATAGAAATAACCTCTTGTATGGTCTGTGTATTATTCTGCCACCCACCTTGAAGCTTAACCCTTTCCTAGGCATAACATGTTTGGGAAACCAAAGCCCCATGCTGCCCTACTTGACCAGCATGTTCAAATTCTGCATTTGCAGTCTTTCACGTAACCAGTAAGTAACATAGCGAGTTTCGGGAAAACATTTGTTTGATTAAAATACTATCAAGGTAATTTTGAGGGTACCTCAATAAGAGGGTGGCAAGGGTGGTCATCTAGTCGTATTGCCCAATTAGGTTCATGCAATCATCGCCAATGTGTGTGTTTGGTATTTTGAATATGCAGGAAATAGTGCAGTGAAAGTATAAATAAATTTCGATGACAAATTCCCGGTTTTGCACGTGTATGTGTGTGTGTGTGTGTGTGTGTGTGTTGGGGGGGGGGGGGATATTTAGAGAAGCGCATGTGAAGGGGTAGGGAGGTGGCATAACATTTTAACGAAAGATTTTTTTTTGTACGAAGGTACTTGCCAAGGCCCTCCATATTCATTCATGCAGACAGATAATTATGCAGACAGACACACGCAACGTCAACCATATAATCTCCGTATCTGATGTTGGCCACCCAAAATCACTGGTGAACTGCGCGTGACGTCACTACGATTAGCTTTGTCTCTTGTGCGTTTGGAAAGGAATATTAATGACTCCGTCTTCTCACTTTCCTCGGGGTCTTATATCAACGCCTCTCCAACAAAAATAGACGTGAGTTTCAAGAACTTACAAGGAATACCGGTAGTTTACATCTCGAAGACCTTGCAGTTTATTATGAGGAGTTGGATCAGTAAAGTTAATTAACTTAATTGTTGGTCGATTAATCAATTAAGATAATTAACATTAACTTAACTAGTTAATTAGGCTAAGCATGGTTAACTTAACCAAAATTTCAAGAAATAATTTGATTAACTTTATTAATGTTCGATTAATTTCTATTGGATAACTATGAAATCAGTAGCTAGACCATGTGATCTCGGCATGACTGTTCCCATCAAGAAAGGTCTTAGTGTTAATTCCTCAATCGTCGTCCAACAAAAGTGCGTGTAAATCATGTGTACTTGATATAGAGAGAGAGAGAAAGAGAGGTTTGACGATAATTATACATAATGTATGAATTAAGGGAAAAATGTTATTTTAATACCACGAATTTTCCGAGTGTTTTTTATAAAAGAAATTGTTCATTTGCATCAATATATAGTGTTTGTAATTAATTAGAAATCTCGGGAAAACCTATTTTCTCCATTAGGCCTATTGATCAATGTTGAGACACGCCCCAGATAGTGATTTGAAAAGACATTAGCCTAACCTAACCTAACCTAACCTAGTATTATGGGTGGGGGCTGCTGCCCCCACACCCCCGCTGGTTGAGTACTAATCCCTTAGTAAATACAAAAAAAAAATTGGCTGTAGATTATACGAAGGTGAAAGGAAGTCGACGAAGTCTACGGTGTTTACTCTGCAATATTCAGCTTTGATTGTACATTGATAACGGGAAAGTACCGTATTGACAACCTTGTTACGAAAATTAAATTTGAATACCATACTTTTATATTAGGTTTTTCAGAGAGTTTAACACATTTTCATATGATCTTTAGAGCTATCGATAACTGGAAGTACGTATTGACAACCTTGTTACGAAAAAGAAATGTTTGTACCATACTTTTTTATTAGGTTTTGCCGAGGGTTAAAACAAATTTTCATATGATCTTTACAGCATATAGATTCAATATTTATCTTCAAATATATCAACAAAATTCGTGGTATTAAAATAACATTGAACCGAATTAAGTATAACTACTGTTATGCCCAGTGTAAAAATAGCAGCAGTAGAAGCAATCCCTAGAACAACAGAAACAACAGCATTCGCCAGCAATAATAACGCAAAAGGCGAGAGCGTAAAAGGGTATATTGGCCACCCACGAGCCATACATGGGGAGCGTTCCGACCAGGAAGACTATGACGTATGACCAGTCCCCCTATTCACATCTAGGTGCTCTCTCATCAATACCATCAGAGAGAAAGGGAAACCATCAATACCCTTACTACCCTAGGAGGAGAAACTTCAAACATACCAGTACAAGTAGTGACTATGGTAGCAAATGTAAGGCACGAAGCTAACTCTCCAGGTCACCCTACTTGACGCCCACCTATACAGTATATGATACTAGGGATAACTCTATGCTCAATGCTAGAAGTGTAACTTGTGTAACTGCCCAGGCCAGCCTTTCGTTCCGCTGCACTGCCTGCTGATAAAAGTGGTTCGATACATCTTTGGGATTGTAGTTCGACACCTCTCCCGTTCGAGTTCCAGGACGATAGACAATCCCGTGCCCCTGCACTCAGAGAGAAGTCCGTGCGAGACACCACTCCACCTCACCTAGACACCAGAAGTTATGTCTCACCACCCTCGACACCAGGAACATCTATCGTGCTTGAATAAGTATAAATGATCTCTCTTTCGTAGAGTTCCTATTTTGCTTATGAAAATCGACCATTCGGGTGACGCAATAGCCTACATATTCTATCCTTGCCTAAATATATTAAATTATGTACATAAACGATCGAATATTTTCTATGCCGACATCATTGAGCATATAATATAATTAGTTAGCTTCATCATTACAACACCCGAGAAACCTATGATTTGTACTCATTCGCGATAATTCATTCCTGAGAGTGAAACCTCTGTCTAAGAGGCCAGACTGTGCTATAGACATACCTGCAGAAGATAGTGAACGTCGAGACGAGAGAAAACTGTAACGAATGAAAGACAAATGTAAAATATGTTGATAGCTAAGAAGTGCGAGTCTTACCAATAACAGTAAATATATCTAACACGCAAATTACCATTTCCATCTGTAGTAATCGATCCAGGTTTGTATTTAGTAAATGATCACAAGCGTACAAATAACTTATTCGACTATGTGTTGCATCTTTTCCATAATTCAGACTAACCACGTGTTACACCAAATGTGTACAGTCGTTGTCCGACCACGTGTAGACTCAAAGTACATTTCACTAATTATTTCATGTATTCTGTTGCTTGTATATTATTTATTATTATGTATATGATGTTGTATGTGATTATATTGTGTTATTAACTATTGTGAATAAAATACTGTTTTGTATTATTTGTATAACTTCATTTCCTTGTGTTTACTTGTAATTATATAGCCTACCACTTGCTTGTACTTCTCCCCGTTGAGTGTAACCCACAAAGACCAGAAATATCCTAGCATAATAACTAGGTATTAACAATTATTATATTTTCATTAGAAACAAGTGGAATTCAAGGATATTTAATTTATGAAGTCAAATGAAAATGTAAAACAAACGATACAACAAATATGTCTTGAAGCGGAGAACATGTACACTCGGCCGCAATTCCGCGTGGGCCACCTAGTCGTAGGGTTTGGGTAAATCCGTTGTGTAGTTTGTTCGCTCTGAATATAGTAAGATCTCACACCCCTCCCTGAATCAATCGAAGATTTTGCCCCATAGATGGCGCAGCTTGATGGGAAGGGAGGGAGCTTGTCGTAGTGTTAAAAGGGTAGGACACAATGGGAGGAGGTGACGTTCTATAACATACAGTGACGAATGTTAAACTTATTTACTTCTACTTGTTCATACAATAATGTTCCCGAAACTAATTCGTAATGAACAGTAGATTCCCTCTTTCAGTAACTGAAACGTCACTCTCTCTCTTTCTTTCTCTCTCTCTCTTTCTTTCTTTCTTTCTCTCTCTCTCTCTCTCTCTCTCTCTCTCTCCTCTCTCTCCATCCACTTTATTGGTATGAATAAAATAATAGTACAGGTCATACTATATAATATATAACATACACCTTTTGTTAGCAAACTACAAACTAGCGACAAATTAGATTAACAGAAGTAGTAAACTATTATTATTTAGATGAGTTACCTTTGTAGTGTCAAAATATGTCGATCTGTGGATGACTTACCTCAAGCATGAGAGTCACAGTTAATACTGAGTCGGTGGGCTATTGATTACATTGATCAGGATTCATTAAGATTGGTAATATCATTATCAAGATTCTAAATTACCTGTGGCCAGAAAGAAAACATTACATATGATCATATTGATACATTAAGCCAAATGGTAGAGGTATGGCATGTCTGATTTATATATTTAACAATTAATTTACATCGAGGCAAATTTGTTGATAAAGCATTTCCCTCAGGAATATCAGTAAATTTAGAGTAGCTGGCAACAGTGTTTAAACTTAGATACAAAATTCCTCTCTGTTTATGGCGATTTAAAGTCGATTTTCCTGTGCATCAAGGTAAACTACCCATTCCCTCCCCCAAATGGATAGTTTGAGTCTCGTTTCACCTTTATTGCTCTCTGACATTAGGTTGAATTTAGTATGGATCTTCATAAAGAGCTCCTTACCAAAACTTCTGCTGAAAATACACACTTCCTACTCGACAGGCTTACCAACATTTATCAGGGTAAATTCTATGACCTTAACTATTCAACTATAGTATACCAATCTAATTCTTTCTGATTAACTTGCTCTATAGACGAATGCTAATAATTGATGTGTGCTAACCTAGAAACAATAAATAAAATAATTACTAAAGTATATGAAAAATCTGTTGGTATCACGGAAGAGCCAAGTCTGGTTTCTCAGAGAGAGAGAGAGAGAGAGAGAGAGAGAGAGAGAGAGAGAGAGAGAAGTTGCAGTGTTAATCGATTTATGTAGTAAATATGGTATTGATAAATAATGTGTGCATTACCTTGGTAACAGTGAGACTATGAGTAACTACATGTAAACTCAGGTTATTAGATATCACAAATAGACCAGGGTATAGACAGATAATATTATTCCACACATATAGTTATTTATACTGATATATTTTACTCTTTGTATGTGGTTTGTTACATATTGCCAAGTCTGATAATATAAGATAATGTGATACAGGGGGAAATAGTTACCTAGAGTAAATTACCCTCGAGAATTGCAATCCACTTTTTCCCCAACACATTATTTCCTTGATCTATTTACTTTACTATGACTGTCTAATAAATATCAATTAAATAAATATAATTACTGAAGTTAATTGAGTATACCTTTATCAATTGTTCATATTACCGCAAGCATAATGTTTATCAACAGGACAATTAATATTTGTCATTGTTATATTGCATTGCGCAATAATCTTGTATGATCAAGCTACACATGTATTTTGAAATTAATTTAAAAAAAGCTAGATAATCGAATGAGTTACCTCGGCATTTAGAAGCTTATGAAGGTGATACTTTCACGTCCACCTCCTCTCGGGAGATAAGGTTGTCTGGCAATAGATGGATATATAGATAGATAGATAGATAGATAAATCAGATTAGCGAGTTCACGAAATATGATATGACATCAATATTTGTGTGCAATGATTAACCGAAGTTGTAAGAGGAAGCATAAACAAGCGAACAGGGGATCGTCCAAAGGGATTCTAATGCATCATTCATATAAACATAACTATATTTAAGCCAATTAGTGAAATATGCTGAAAATGTGTGCAAAACTAATACAAAGTAAAG
Source organism: Paralithodes platypus (assembly GCA_032716605.1). Taxonomy (NCBI): domain Eukaryota; kingdom Metazoa; phylum Arthropoda; class Malacostraca; order Decapoda; family Lithodidae; genus Paralithodes; species Paralithodes platypus. The sequence goes on along the minus strand of CM064525.1, from coordinate 9,734,967 downwards.
AGTAAGTAAGGCCATGCCAGTATAAAAAGAGATACAATATATAGTACATAAATAAATTTAGCTTTATAATTTTCCACCCGTCCACGAACACAAAACCTCTATGCATTCGTGTCCCGATCGCCCTTTAAGCACACACACGCACACACACACACACACTGAAATATCCTAAATTTAGTTATTATACATTCATCCACCAGTCTAAACAATTCCACCACAACTCCTCCACCTCCACCCACCTTGTTAGTCACCTCGCCACCCTTATTTCCCTCCATCCCTTAGTGACAACTATACTCTATTTTTTTCCAGCTGATCGTAAATTGAATCTCTTATTAGCTGATTTCTCGATACTTAATGGAAATATATGAAACCACTGTGGCTGTGTGTCATATTAATGCCAAGTTTTCAGAATAAACATCATCTTTCGCTACAAAATCTACCTTATAGCCGAGTAACAAAGATAGAAACATGACAATTTACCCTCAGCTGGGAAAAAATAGACTAGAGGATAGAACAAAGTCCGAGCTCGGAGAGGGAGAGGAAGGTGGATAATTATACATGGCCGCGTCAGTATAATGTTACTTCGTGGTGCTACTTCAAAATATATTCTTCTCAAGTTCTCATCATATTGCTGAATAAATTTCATAATGTGATTCATTAAAGGTGTAAATGGATATATAATAGTGTTACTTTCAACATTCTGTATACCTCTTATAACCGAGAGAGAGAGAGAGAGAGAGACGTTTCAGTTACTGAAAGAGGGAATCTACTGTTCATTACGAATTAGTTTCGGGAACATTATTGTATGAACAAGTAGAAATAAATAAGTTTAACATTCGTCACTGTATGTTATAGAACGTCACCTCCTCCCATTGTGTCCTACCCTTTTAACACTACGACAAGCTCCCTCCCTTCCCATCAAGCTGCGCCATCTATGGGGCAAAATCTTCGATTGATTCAGGGAGGGGAGTGTGAGATCTTACTATATTCAGAGCGAACAAACTACACAACGAATTTACCCAAACCCTACGACTAGGTGGCCCACGCGGAATTGCGGCCGAGTGTACATTAATGCGCAACATATGGTTTCAATGGAAATAGTATGACCCATTTCAAATATTATTTAACCTAGCACCAGATTATTTATATGTACAGTACACTCGGTCAAAAAAGTATCAGCACCCCTACCCTTATAATCTGGTGTGTACAGCTTGGTAGGGTTTGCATATCTACCTGTAGCTATATCCATCTATACTACCTAAGACCTACTACCTACGACCTACAACCTATACTACCAAGCTATACACACCAGATTATCAGGGTAGGGGTGCACATACTTTTTTGACCGAGTGTACATATTCACATTTTGCAGATACACACACACCCGCTCAGAAACAAAGCACGCACATATTTAAGGGGACGTTATTTTATTTACTAATTTTTCATTATTATTTATGTATACATTTATTTTAGTTTGCTCCCTAAACCTCTATGGAGCTTAAACAACGACCACCCCAAAGAACCTCTATGAAGCTTAAACGACCACCCCAAAGAACCTCTATGAAGCTTAAACAACGACCACCCCAAAGAACCTCTATGAAGCTTAAACGACCACCCCAAAGAACCTCTATGAAGCTTAAACAACGACCACCCCAAAGAACCTCTATTAAGCTTAAACGACCACCCCAAAGAAACTCTATGAAGCTTAAACAACGACCACCCCAAAGAACCTCTATGAAGCTTAAACGACCACCCCAAAAAACCTCTATGAAGTTTAAACAACGACCACCCCAAAGAACCTCTACGAAGCTTAAACGACCACCCCAAAGAACCTCTATGAAGCTTAAACAACGACCACCCCAAAGAACCTCTATGAAGCTTAAACGACCACCCCAAAGAACCTCTATGAAGTTTAAACAACGACCACCCCAAAGAACCTCTACGAAGCTTAAACGACCACCCCAAAGAACCTCTATGAAGCTTAAACAACGACCACCCCAAGGAACCTCTATGAAGCTTAAACGACCACCCCAAAGAACCTCTATGAAGCTTAAACAACGACCACCCCAAAGAACCTCTACGAAGCTTAAACGACCACCCCAAAGAATCTCTATGAAGCTTAAACAACGACCACCCCAAAGAACCTCTATGAAGCTTAAACGACCACCCCAAAGAACCTCTATGAAGTTTAAACAACGACCACCCCAAAGAACCTCTACGAAGCTTAAACGACCACCCCAAAGAACCTCTATGAAGCTTAAACAACGACCACCCCAAAGAACCTCTATGAAGCTTAAACGACCACCCCAAAGAACCTCTATGAAGCTTAAACAACGACCACCCCAAAGAACCTCTATGAAGCTTAAACGACCACCCCAAATAACCTCTATGAAGCTTAAACAACGACTACCCCAAAGAACCTCTATGAAGCTTAAACGACCACCCCAAAGAACCTCTATGAAGCTTAAACAACGACCACCCCAAAGAACTTCTATGAAGCTTAAACGACCACCCCAAAGAACCTCTATGAAGCTTAAACAACGACCACCCCAAAGAACCTCTATGAAGCTTAAACGACCACCCCAAAGAACCTCTATGAAGCTTAAACAACGACCACCCCAAAGAACCTCTATGAAGCTTAAACGACCACCCCAAAGAACCTCTATGAAGCTTAAACAACGACCACCCCAAAGAACCTCTATGAAGCTTAAACGACCACCCCAAATAACCTCTATGAAGCTTAAACAACGACCACCCCAAATAACCTCTATGAAGCTTAAACAACGACCACCCCAAATAACCTCTATGAAGCTTAAACAACGACCACCCCAAAGAACCTCTATGAAGCTTAAACGACCACCCCAAATAACCTCTATGAAGCTTAAACGACCACCCCAAATAACCTCTATGAAGCTTAAACAACGACCACCCCAAATAACCTCTATGAAGCTTAAACAACGACCACCCCAAATAACCCTCTTCGAGATAAACTTGTAAACGCTTCCTCCTATAATACATACTCGCTATCGCTCGCCAGGAAAAAATCAACACCTAAATAGGGCGAAAGGAATTAAAATCACCAAACTAATGAGGTAAACGTTTTAAAATCTCACAACTAATGGGGCTAAGCATGTGGGAGAAGGGGGTTCAGAAATTAACACAAATACCTCCCCTTTAAGGGGGGTGACCTGCTTTTTGTGTTTTTTTTCTGTCCTTTTCTCTCTTTCTCTGGCTTGTATCCATTCGGCCCCATTCAGCCAACTATTTTAAGACTTTTATCCCCATCCAGGTGTCGATTTCTTCCTGGCGAGCGATAGCGAGCCAGCATTGTATGGAGAAATCCGGCTTCGCCGGAGACATTTTTCTATCGAAAAATGTATAAATTTAGCCTGCTGTCAAACAAAAATAAAAAATATGCTGGCTCGCTACCGCTCACCAGTAAAAAATTGACACCTGGATGGGGATAAACGTCTTAAAACAGTAGGCTGAATGAGGCCAAATGGATACAAGCCAGAGAAAGATAGAAAAGGACAGAACAAAAACAGGTCACCCCCCTTAAAACTATCAAGGTCTCACTTACATAAAATATTCACATTTCTTCAGAGATTTATTACACTAGGGCTATATACTGTATACAGTATATCCTCCGTACTAAAGAGTGGTACCGTCATGTATTTAACCCTTTCTGTACCGGTGCCGTCCTTTTGACTTTATTCTGGCTACTGTTAGACGATTTTATTAAGTGTGGAAAGGACCTCCAGCAATTAACAGGCTTCGAACTCTCTCACTTAACCCTTTTTTACGACCACAGATCCTTCTTAAGTTAAGCTGCATAAAAGCGTCTAAATACAGATAGAATAAAACTTATCAAACGTCACCAAGTCTTTTGTCTTCTAGCCTAATTCATTTAATTTATTCTAACATAACTTATAGCTTATATTAGACTACCCTAACCTTACCTAAGTTAACTATACCGTGTTCCAAATATGAAGGCCAAAACTCTTGACCATTATAATCTCTATAACTCACAAACGCCTAGAGTAATCAAGCTAAACATTTTACCATTTGGGAAGGGTCAACCAGGGAATAGGTGTGGACATTTGCAGCTCATTTTCTCTAGCCCTCTTTGAGTTACAGAGGTTAGGGTTCACTATCTCTGGCCTACCTATTTGGAACAGGGTATAGGTCTGTCATTAAGGGGAGGTTTTTAGTGTGTTCCCTAGATTTCCATCAAACTTTGAATTAGCCTACACCCCAAAGACCCTCCTTCAAGATAAACTTGTACATTTTTCGATAGAAAAATGTCCCGCCTTAAATTACAGGCTCGCTATCGCTCGCCAGGAAAAAATCGACACTTCAATGGCACGAAAGGTCTTAAAATTGACAGAAATGGGGCGAAATTGCTTAAAATCACCAAACTAATGGGGCGAACGTCTTAAAATCTCAAAAGCAATGGGGCTAAACATGAAGGAGAAAGGGGTCCAGAAAAAAATCCCTCAAGTGGAAATCTCCCCTTAAGCTACTATAACCTCTAATGATCTGAACTAACCTAGCTTATCTCCCCTAATCTGTACCAACTTATTACTGAGCGTTCCGTATGGAGCTCAGTGGTCTGGTTAATCGGCTCTACATAACTAACTAACTAACTTATTATTTCATCTTAATCTTACTTAACTTAACTTAATATTATTCTGATATGTAAAATCAATCATTACTACCTCTGTTTTTGTCTGTCAGGCGTCTGTCTTTAAACTTCGTGTGTCCAGGCATTTTGACCCCAATTGAATTTGGCTCGGTCACTCTTATGGCTGTGGGGGGAGACACTCGTTACAGGCAGCCGGCCTTTTGTCTCCTTCATAGGCTACACATAGAAAAACAACAACAACAACAACAACAATATATTAAAAAAAGTTAGGAACCAATTTTCACAAAAGTTGGTGGGTAGCTAAGATATGCGTCACTGAAGAATTGATTCCCTTTACGAGGCGATCAGTACAGCGTATGCCTCCGCCAGAGTAGGCAGAGGTGAAGGTCCTCCTCTAGTAGGCAGAGGTGAAGGTCCTCTTCTAGTAGGCAGAGGTGAAGGTCCTCCTCTAGTTGTAGTACCTTTAAGGGGGGTCACCGGCTTTTTTTATCTTTCTCTCCTTTTCTCTCTTTCCCTGGTTTGTATCCAATCGGCCCCATTCAGCCAACTGTTTTAAGACGTTTATCCCCATCCAGGTGTCGATATAATCCTGGCGAGCAATAGCGAGCCAGCATTGTATGGAGAAATCCGGCTTCGCCGGAGAATTTTTCTATCGAAAAATGTACAAATTTAGCTTGCTGTCAAAACAAAAATATATATATGCTGGCTCGCTACCGCTCGCCAGGAAAACATTGACACCTAGATGGGGGTAAACGTCTTTAAACAGTAGGCTGAATGGGGCCGAATGGGTACAAGCCAAAGAGAGAGGGAGAGAAAGAGAAAAAAAAAGCGAGGTATGGTCCCTTAAGCTTTGGTTGATATTATGGTATTTGGCTCACAAAATGCGGGTATATTGGGCAGTTTGCAGATAGTATATTTAAGACTTATTATAATATGTTTACATTTTGACTATAGGTACATGTAAACCTCCTTAGCTGAATAATATGGGTTACTATTGTTTACCAGTATAATTATGTATGAAATCATAGTAAAAAATACCAATAATAAAATGAAATATATACTGTATATTAGCACCTTCACTCAAAACGTTAATCCTAAATGTTCATCGCTAATATACTGTATCAATGTTGTTGACTAAACCACAAAAATACAAAAAATACTTGATTAACTTATCTGATTAATTTTCAATATTTACTTAGTTAATTCCCAAAAATGTGTTAACTTAACTTAGTTGATGAAATTTCATAGTAAATTTAACATCACTAGCTAATTTTGACGGTTCATCGACTCAACTCATATATATATACAGTATATATATATATATATATATATATATATATATATATATATATATATATATATATATATATATATATATATATATATATATATATATATATATATATATATATATATATAAACAGAGAGTGTGTGAAGTAAGGAATGTTTTCGGAGCAATGGGAAGTATGTGGAAGATGAGAAATCTCGGAATGAAAGTAAAAAGTGCAATGTATCAAGGAATTGTTGTGCCAACAGTGATGTATGGGGCTGAGACATGGGCTCTGAAGGAAAAGGAGAGAAGACAGCTGGATGTGATGGAGATGAGCTGCTTGAGGAGTATGTGTGGAGTTACGTATCGTAGAGACAGATTGAGGAATGAAGAGATACGTAGGAGAGTGGGGCAGCAGGAACATTTGTTGGCCAGAGTGGACAGAAGGGTGCTGAGCTGGTATGGTCATGTTGAACGAATGGAAGATGAAAGGCTTACAAAGAGAATATGTGAGTCAGATACAAGGGGAGATAGAAGGGCAGGAAGACCCCCATTGAGATGGAGAGACTGTGTAAGACAAGCTTTGGATGATAGAGGAATGACTATAGACAAGGCAAGGAAAGTGGTAATAAACAGGAATGAATGGAGAATGCTTGTGAATAGACGAGTAAACACGTGGTCATTTGGGGGAAGGGGTCGGGCGCAAGTTGGACTAGATAATGGTCCATCAGGCGCCTGGCCTGGGGAGACGGTTTATATGAAGGGTGCGCCTGGAAGTGTGGTGGGCGGGCTTGTGGTTTCGCTCTGCTGCATGTCTGCCTGCCGAGATCGGAACCTCTCCGGGTGGTTGGGGGCCAGGGAAGTGCTAGAGGGACCTTGGTGACCCTGGTCTCTGGGTCTTCTCCTGGATGACCTACGGTAGATGTGTGTGATTTTGTATTTTGGTTTTGTGTGTTTATTGTTTTCTGTTGTGTTGTCCCTATTCTGGCTCTGTCTTGAGTCCCCCCCAAAAAAAAAATAAAATAAAAACAAAACAGGAAAAGAGGGAAAAACAGAACAAGAAAAAGAAAACAAACAGGAAAGTGGGGACTGGGCCTGAGTATATTGAATCGAATATACTGTATATATATATATATATATCGAGAGAGAAAGAGAGAGCGAGAGCCAGAGCCAGAGATTTGAAAAAAGTAATTCGTAAAAAGTGTATCCAATTATTCAAACAGGCTTTCTAAATACTGTTGGAGAGTGTGTGTGTGTGTCTGTGTGTGTGAGAGAGAGAGAGAGATAGAGAGAGTGGGGGAGGGGGAGTGGGTAGGTTCGACGTTATAGTGCCATGGTAAGGGGAAATTTATGACGGTGTGAGGGGAAATAGTTGTAGGGCAGGGGTAATAGTTGTAGGGCAGGGGTAATAGTTGTAGGGCAGGGGTGATAGTTGTAGGGCAGGGGTAATAGTTGTAGGGCAGGGGTGATAGTTGTGGGGCAGGGGTGATAGTTGTAGGGCAGGGGTAATAGTTGTAGGGCAGGGGTGATAGTTGTAGGGCAGGGGTGATAGTTGTAGGGCAGGGGTAATAGTTGTAGGGGAGGGGTAATAGTTGTAGGGCAGGGGTGATAGTTGTAGGGCAGGGGTAATAGTTGTAGGGCAGGGGTAATAGTTGTAGGGCAGGGGTAATAGTTGTAGGGCAGGGATAACAGTTGTAGGGCAGGGGTAATAGTTGTAGGGCAGGGGTGATAGTTGTAGGGCAGGGATAACAGTTGTAGGGGAGGGGTAATAGTTGTAGGGTAGGGGTAATAGTTGTAGGGCAGGGGTAATAGTTGTAGGGCAGGGGTGATAGTTGTAGGGCAGGGGTAATAGTTGTAGGGGAGGGGTAATAGTTGTAGGGCAGGGGTAATAGTTGTAGGGCAGGGGTAATAGTTGTAGGGCAGGGGTGATAGTTGTAGGGCAGGGGTAATAGTTGTAGGGGAGGGGTAATAGTTGTAGGGCAGGGTTAATAGTTGTAGGGTAGGGGTAATAGTTGTAGGGCAGGGGTAATACTTGTAGGGGAGGGGTAATAGTTGTAGGGGAGGGGTAATAGTTGTAGGGGAGGGGTAATAGTTGTAGGGCAGGGGTAATTGTTGTAGGGCAGGGGTAATAGTTGTAGGGCAGGGGTGATAGTTGTAGGGCAGGGGTAATAGTTGTAGGGCAGGGGTGATAGTTGTAGGGCAGGGGTAATAGTTGTAGGGCAGGGGTGATAGTTGTAGGGCAGGGGTGATAGTTGTAGGGCAGGGGTAATACTTGTAGGGGAGGGGCAATACTTGAAGGGGGGGGGTGATAGTTGTAGGGGAGGGGTGATAGTTGTAGGGGAGGGGTGATAGTTGTAGGGCAGGGGTGATAGTTGTAGGGCAGGGGTGATAGTTGTAGGGGAGGGGTGATAGTTGTAGGGCAGGGGTAATACTTGTAGGGGAGGGGTTATAGTTGTAGGGGAGGGGAATACTTGTAGGGGAGGGGTAATAGTTGTAGGGGAGGGGTAATAGTTGTAGGGCAGGGGTAATACTTGTAGGGCAGGGGTAATAGTTGTAGGGCAGGGGTGATAGTTGTAGGGCAGGGGTAATAGTTGTAGGGGGGGGGTGATGGTTGTAGGGCAGGGGTGATAGTTGTAGGGCAGGGGTAATAGTTGTAGGGGAGGGGTAATAGTTGTAGGGGAGGGGTAATAGTTGTAGGGGAGGGGTATAGTTGTAGGGGAGGGGTGTAATAGTTGTAGGGGAGGGGTAATAGTTGTAGGGCAGGGGTAATACTTGTAGGGCAGGGGTAATAGTTGTAGGGGAGGGGGTAATAGTTGTAGGGAGGGGTAATAGTTGTAGGGGAGGGGTAATAGTTGTAGGGGAGGGGTAATACTTGTAGGGCAGGGGGTAATACTTGTAGGGGAGGGGTGATAGTTGTAGGGGAGGGGTGATAGTTGTAGGGCAGGGGTAATACTTGTAGAGGAGGGGAAATAGTTGTAGGTGGAGGGGAAATAGTTGTAGGTGGAGGGGAAATAGTTGTAGGTGGAGGGGAAATAGTTGTAGGGCAGGGGTAATACTTGTAGGGGAGGGGTGATAGTTGTAGGGGAGGGGTGATAGTTGTAGGGGAGGGGTGATAGTTGTAGGGGAGGGGTGATAGTTGTAGGGGAGGGGTAATACTTGTAGGGCAGGGGTAATAGTTGTAGGGCAGGGGTAATAGTTGTAGGGGAGGGGTAATAGTTGTAGAGCAGGGGGTGATAGTTGTAGGGCCAGGGGTGATAGTTGTAGGGGAGGGGTAATAGTTGTAGGGCAGGGGTGATAGTTGTAGGGGAGGGGTAATAGTTGTAGGGCAGGGGTGATAGTTGTAGGGCAGGGGTGATAGTTGTAGGGGAGGGGTGATAGTTGTAGGGGAGGGGAGATAGTTGTAGGGGAGGGGTGATAGTTGTAGGGGAGGGGTAATAGTTGTAGGGGAGGGGTGATAGTTGTAGGGCAGGGGTAATACTTGTAGGGGAGGGGTGATAGTTGTAGGGCAGGGGTAATAGTTGTAGGGGAGGGGTAATAGTTGTAGGGGAGGGGTGATAGTTGTAGGGCAGGGGTGATAGTTGTAGGGCAGGGGTGATAGTTGTAGGAGAGGTGAGATAGTTGTAGGGGAGGGTTGATAGGTGTAGCCGCGGGGTGATAGTTGTAGGGAAGGGAAAATACTTGTAGGGGAGGGGTGATAGTTGTAGGGCAGGGGTAATAGTTGTAGGGCAGGGGTAATACTTGTAGGGGAGGGGTGATAGTTGTAGGGCAGGGGTAATAGTTGTAGGGGAGGGGTAATACTTGTAGGGGAGGGATGATAGTTGTAGGGGATGGGTAATACTTGTAGGGGAGGGGTGATAGTTGTAGGGGAGGGGTAATACTTGTAGGGGAGGGGTGATAGCTGTACGGCAGGGGTAATACTTGTAGGGGAGGGGTAATAGTTGTAGGGGAGGGGTAATAGTTGTAGGGGAGGGTTAATCCTTGTAGGGGAGGGGTAATAGTTGTAGGGCAGGGGTAATAGTTGTAGGGGAGGGGTAATAGTTGTAGGGCAGGGGTGATAGTTGTAGGGCAGGGGTGATAGTTGTAGGGGAGGGGTAATAGTTGTAATGCAGGGGTGATAGTTGTAGGGGAGGGGTAATAGTTGTAGGGCAGGGGTGATAGTTGTAGGGCAAGGGTGATAGTTGTAGGGGAGGGGTAATAGTTGTAGGGCAGGGGTAATAGTTGTAGGGCAGGGGTGATAGTTGTAGGGGAGGGGTAATAGTTGTAGGGCAGGGGTGATAGTTGTAGGGCAGGGGTGATAGTTGTAGGGGGGGGGTGATAGTGGTGGGGGAGGGGTGATAGTTGTGGGGAGGGGTGATAGTTGTAGGGGAGGGGTAATAGTTGTAGGGGAGGGTGATAGTGTAGGGCAGGGGTAATAGTTGTAGGGGAGGGGTGATAGTTGTAGGGCACGGGTAATAGTTGTAGGGGAGGGGTGATAGTTATAGGGCAGGGGTAATAGATGTAGGGCAGGGGTAATAGTTGTAGGGGGGGGGAAGTGGTGGTGGGGGGGGAGGGGTGATAGTTGTAGGGCAGGGGTGATAGTTGTAGGGCAGGGGTGATAGTTGTAGGGGGAGGGAGATAGTTTGTAGGGGAGGGGTGATAGTTGTAGGGGAGGGGTGATAGTTGTAGGGCAGGGGTAATACTTGTAGGGGAGGGGTGATGTTGTAGGGGCAGGGGTAATAGTTGTAGGGGAGGGGTAATAGTTGTAGGGGAGGGGTGATAGTTGTAGGGCAGGGGTAATAGTTGTAGGGCAGGGGGGAATACTTGTAGGGGAGGGGTGATAGTTGTAGGGAGATGGGTAATACTTGTAGGGGAGGGGGATAGTTGTAGGGGAGGGGGGGGTAATACTTGTAGGGGAGGGGTGATAGCTGTACGGCAGGGGTATACTTGTAGGGGAGGGGGTAATAGTTGTAGGGGAGGGGTAATAGTTGTAGGGGAGGGGTAATAGTTGTAGGGGAGGGGTAATAGTTGTAGGGGAGGGGTAATAGTTGTAGGGGAGGGGTAATACTTGTAGGGGAGGGGTGATAGTTGTAGGGGAGGGGTAATACTTGTAGGGCAGGGGTAATAGTTGTAGGGGAGGGGTAATAGTTGTAGGGGAGGGGTAATACTTGTAGGGGAGGGGTAATAGTTGTAGGGGAGGGGTAATAGTTGTAGGGGAGGGGTAATACTTGTAGGGGAGGTGTAATAGTTGTAGGGGAGAGGTAATACTTGTAGGGGAGGGGTAATACTTTTAGGGGAGGGGTAATACTTGTAGGGCAGAGGTAATAGTTGTAGGGCAGGGGTAATACTTGTAGGGGAGGGGTAATAGTTATAGGGAGTAGGTAATAGTTATAGGGGGTAGGTAATAGTTAAAGGGGAGGGGTAATAGTTATAGGGGGTAGGTAATAGTTAAAGGGGTAGGTAATAGTTAAAGGGGAGGGAGGGGTATAGTTATGGGGGGTAGGTAATAGTTAAAGGGGAGGGGTTAATAGTTATAGGGGTAGGTAATAGTTATAGGGGGTAGGGTATTAGTTATAGGGGGTAGGTAATAGTTAAAGGGGAGGGGTAATAGTTATAGGGGGTAGGTAATAGTTATAGGGGTTAGGTAATAGTTATAGGGGGTAGGTAATAGTTAAAGGGGAGGGGTAATAGTTATAGGGGGTAAGTAATAGTTATAGGGGGTAGGTAATAGTTATAGGGGGTAGGTAATAGTTAAAGGGGAGGGGTAATAGTTATAGGGGGTAGGTAATAGTTATAGGGGGTAGGTAATAGTTATAGGGGGTAGGTAATAGTTAAAGGGGAGGGGTAATAGTTATAGGGGGTAGGTAATAGTTATAGGGGGTAGGTAATAGTTATAGGGGGTAGGTAATAGTTAAAGGGGAGGGGTAATAGTTATAGGGGATATGAGTATATGTGAAGGGAAATAATTATGGGAAGAATGGATACAGAGAAGGCGAAATACGGACTTAAAGCAAACCGTAACGAGGGCAAGGACCTTGGAAGTAGTGGAGAGAGAGAGAGTGACATACTGTATAGAGTTACATAGATAGACAGACTACACAGACCTTGCGGTCCCTACTATGTAGTCCGGACTTAATGCTAAAATAGAATTTGCTACAAAGTGGAAGGCAAGAATAGCAAAGAAGAAGGCTCTCTCCCCACCCACCTCTCTCTCCGACCGCTGGTCGGCATGAAATTAAGTTGGGGAAAGAAGTTCCCCAGCAGAATGAGAAAAACTTCTACGGGGAAATATATAGTAAAGAACGAAGATGCGAAACATTATATACTACTGATGCTGAACCAATTTTTTTTTTTTTTTTTTTTTTTTTTTTAGCTATATTATTCCCACCTCAAAATTAATGTCAAGACTTCTTTTGAATGTGTCAATTGTCTTACATTGTACCACTTTCTCAGGCAATTTGTTCCACTCGATGATCACACTGTAGGTGAAGAAGTGTTTTGTGACATCCAGATTCGCCCTCCTGGTTTTTAATTTCATTCCAGAGAGAGAGAGAGAGAGAGAGAGAGAAAAAAGAGAGAGCGAGAGAGAGAGAGAGAGAAGGGGGGCGGGGTAAACTAAACATGTAAATTTAGTAACAATGGGAAGTACTGGACAATATGACTGGTCACAGGTACAGAAATTTGCCTGATCCTGGGAGTCCAGTCATGCACTTAGTGGAGATTTTAACTTAAGGAGTTTTCTAGACCCCCTACTCCCTCATGTTTAACCCCATTAGTTTTGAAATTTTAACACATTTGCCTCATCAGTCTTGCTATTTTAAGACCTTTCGCACCATTTATGTGAATATGAAGACCTCTCGTGGCCTTTAGGTGTCGATTTTTTCCTGGCCACCGATAGCGAGCCTGTAATTTATGGGACTTTTCTACCGAAAAATGTACACAAATATTTTAGAAGGGGGGGGGGGGGGCCTTGGGGGTATTTTTATAAGCTTGATGGAGGTTTAGGGAGGAAACTAAAAAAAAATCCCCTTAATTAACCCTTTGGGATAATGACGCGTTTTGACATCATATTCTGGATACCATTAGACAATTTGTTGCAGCTTAGGAAGGATCTCGTGTAATCAAAGTGGTATAACTATAAAGTATCTCGATTTACTCTCTGGCTCTCATACGTTCTCCCTAAGCTGAATAATGTCTTCTAATGATAGCCAGAATAAACTGATAACACGCGTCTTAATCTTCAAGGGGTTAATATTTTCTGATGGTAGATGGAAAAACATAAAAAATAATTTGGGCCTTCATTATAACTTTTTCATTCCTAGATTAATTAGTTTTATAATTTGAGTAGCCATTAAGAATTCTTTTACGGTGC
>CM064525.1:9530352-9721607 GCA_032716605.1 Paralithodes platypus | reverse complement strand
ACATTATATACTACTGATGCTGAACCAATTTTTTTTTTTTTTTTTTTTTTTTTTAGCTATATTATTCCCACCTCAAAATTAATGTCAAGACTTCTTTTGAATGTGTCAATTGTCTTACATTGTACCACTTTCTCAGGCAATTTGTTCCACTCGATGATCACACTGTAGGTGAAGAAGTGTTTTGTGACATCCAGATTCGCCCTCCTGGTTTTTAATTTCATTCCAGAGAGAGAGAGAGAGAGAGAGAGAGAAAAAAGAGAGAGCGAGAGAGAGAGAGAGAGAAGGGGGGCGGGGTAAACTAAACATGTAAATTTAGTAACAATGGGAAGTACTGGACAATATGACTGGTCACAGGTACAGAAATTTGCCTGATCCTGGGAGTCCAGTCATGCACTTAGTGGAGATTTTAACTTAAGGAGTTTTCTAGACCCCCTACTCCCTCATGTTTAACCCCATTAGTTTTGAAATTTTAACACATTTGCCTCATCAGTCTTGCTATTTTAAGACCTTTCGCACCATTTATGTGAATATGAAGACCTCTCGTGGCCTTTAGGTGTCGATTTTTTCCTGGCCACCGATAGCGAGCCTGTAATTTATGGGACTTTTCTACCGAAAAATGTACACAAATATTTTAGAAGGGGGGGGGGGGGTCTTGGGGGTATTTTTATAAGCTTGATGGAGGTTTAGGGAGGAAACTAAAAAAAAATCCCCTTAATTAACCCTTTGGGATAATGACGCGTTTTGACATCATATTCTGGATACCATTAGACAATTTGTTGCAGCTTAGGAAGGATCTCGTGTAATCAAAGTGGTATAACTATAAAGTATCTCGATTTACTCTCTGGCTCTCATACGTTCTCCCTAAGCTGAATAATGTCTTCTAATGATAGCCAGAATAAACTGATAACACGCGTCTTAATCTTCAAGGGGTTAATATTTTCTGATGGTAGATGGAAAAACATAAAAAATAATTTGGGCCTTCATTATAACTTTTTCATTCCTAGATTAATTAGTTTTATAATTTGAGTAGCCATTAAGAATTCTTTTACGGTGCTTGTTTTTATTATTAATATTATATTTATATGATGTATTATTATTATTAATATTATTATTATTATTATTATTATTATTATTTATTTGTATTCTTTATTTATATATATATATTCTTTTTGCCAGACACCGTAATTCCCGAGAGACCATGAATTAGGCGTTTGTCACGAATTGCTTGGTCAAGTTGCCCGGGCTTGACATCTACCAATAACATTTTGACAGTGAGGACTCGATCCACCAAACCTTTGATCTGCAACCTGCGCGCAATAGATAGATAGATAGAAATAATAGTATTCATATATTTCTATTATTTTATTACTGCATTATTATTTTAATTGTTATTATTATTGTTTGTATAATGATATATCTCAATTTCTTGCAACGAGGAATACGCTAGAAAAGAAATAAAAGTAATCGCGAAATATAGCCCAAAAACCTTTCTTCTCAGATGACGCCGCGAAAATAGCCCAAGTTTGCCGCCCACGTTGAGACCTTGGCAACGCTGTTTGTCTGTAAACATTGGCCGCCAGTGTTGCCATTATCCCTTAAATTGTTATTGTAATCCAGCGAGGAGGCTAATCCGTCCTTTGTCGTCGATAGCGTGGGTAGCATGAAGTGTCGCTTTGAGGGTTGGTTGGCAGCAAAGTGGGAGCCAATGTTGTGCTTTTTTATATGTATTTTATATATTTTCAGTTTCCTCTCTTTTTTTTTTTTTTTTTTATGTATTTTATATATTTTTCAGTTTCCTCGCTAGACCTCCATCAAGCTTTAAAAGCCATTCCCTAAACCTCCTTTCAAGATAAATGTGTACATTTTTCGGGCTCGCTATCGCTCGCCAGGAACAAATCGACAGCTAAATGGCACGGAAGGTCTTAATATTAACATAGAAATGTGGCGAAAGGTCTCAAAATCGACACACTAATGGAACGAACGTCATAACATTTCAACACTAATATGCTAAACATGAGGGAGAAAGTGGTCCCGAAAAGTGACTACCTCCCTCTTAATTGGTGAGCTGTGGCTTGGCTGGTGAGTATGTCAGTATAACAGATCCGCATACTAACCCTTAACCCTTTGAGTACCAGTGACGTGTGTTATATGTTATTCTAGCTATATTTAGACGATATTAAATGTAACTAGGGAAGGATCTGTGGTAGATAAAAGGGTTGGTAGATATATTTTGAAGCCATATTATTGCTAGAGGTCCTTCCTAAGCTTAATCAAATAGTCTAATCGTTGCCAGAATATGATGAAAAAGACGTCCCTGGTACTGTATGGGTTAAACTGTATACAATCATCTCATTTTAGCCAGAGTCAAAGGTAAAAAGGCGTCCTGGGGCTAAAGGGGCCAATATACAGTATATAAACAATAATATCAATCGCATTTTTATCATTCTATCACCTACGTACCTTGCCGTTTCCGGTTACAATTGCCTTCTTGCTGATCAATATACTTCGCACGATTCCCGACATACATTAGCGGAACTTAGCTTGCGGCTCGGCTTTTTCGCGCCGAGCCGTGTGTGTGAGAGAGAGAGAGAGAGAGACAGATAGAGAAGTGAAGGAAGGTGGGAAAGGAGGGTAGATAAGCGAAAAAAAGAATAGGCGAGAAAAGAAGGAGAGGGAGAGAGGGGAGACGCTAGTAAAATGTAAACAAATGTGGCGGGGAAGAGAGAGAGAAAGAGAGAGAGAGATTTTAAAGGTGATGCGCTGGAAGGAAAAATGTGTTAGTCAGGCGGTGGTTGCTACGTTGGCATTTGTTTTGGCTACTTCTCACGCTCCCACTGCCTCTATTGTTTTTCAGGGGGGCTAAGCTGGCCCTCTCATCGGCCCCCCTTGAGGTAGTCCTTGATGTGTTGTTCAAGGGCCAGGTTATGTTCACTTCAGCTTCACGGATCGATCGTTTCAATGCCGACACTCTCCCATTCGACACTCTCCCCCCCCCCCCCCTTCTTTCCTCCTCTCCCTCGTCCCCCCTCTCTCTTCCCGCACCCTCTCTCCCCCCTCCCTTCCTGACTCCCCTCTTTCCTCCTCTCCCTCCCGCCCCCCCCCCCCTCTTCCTTCCTGACTCCCCTCTTTCCTCCTCTCCCTCTCCCCTCCCCTCTTTCCTCCCCCCCCTCTACCCCCCTTTAGTTGATTCATTCTCTCGCTAACTCCCTCCTCCCCTACACTCCCTCAGTTCCCCCTCCCTTTACATTTTACTCAATTTCTCTTCTCGCCTCTCCCCCCTCTCTCTCTCTCACACACACACACACACACAGGGATCAGTGTTGGCCCCAATTATGTTTCTGGTCTATATAAATGACACGCCAGAGGAAATAAATGCATACATGAATATGTTTGCTGACGATGCAAAAATTATGAAACATATAGTTGGACGAAAACAGTTGTAGAGAGCTACAGAGTGATCTGAATAAGATAGATCAGTGGAGCAAGATGTGGAAATTAGATTTTAACAAAGATAAATGTCATGTGATGGAAGGTGTGAGTAAAAGAAGACCTCATTGGGAATATAAACTAGGAGAATACGTGATTAACCCCTCAGAGAAGGAAAAGGACTTGGGCATTATAATACAGGGAGATCTTTCACCCGAGAGCCATATTAACAAAATAGTGGGAGAAGATTATGGCCTGTTGAATAAAGTAAAAATAGCATTCAACTATTTGAATGAAGAGATGCTAGTAAATATAATAAAATCAATGGCGAGGCCTAAATTGGAATATGCGGCAGTGGTGTGGTCACCCCATCTTAAAAAACATATAATTAAGTTGGAGAAAGTACAGAGAGCTGCAACGAAGATGATTCCAGAATTAAGAGAACTGACATATGAAGAGAGATTAGAGAGATTGAACTTGCCAACTCTAAGTGAAAGAAGAGAAAGAGGGGATATGATTATGATGTATAAATGTGTTAGGGGATTGTAAAGGATAGACAAGGAGGACTTTATCGAGGGAGATAAAGGGAGGACTAGAGGACATAGTTGCAAGTTAAAGAAAGGCAGATGTAAAGGAGATGTGAGGAAATTCAGCTTTCCGTATAGAAGTATTAATATGTGGAATCAGTTGGATGATGAAGTGGTGGGTGCGGGGAATATCCAAATTTTTAAAGCCAAATTAGATAACAGAATCTTGGGAAGCGGGACAATACGAGCCTAAAAACTCAATTCCTGTATACTACAATTAGGTGCGTACACACACACTCTCTCTCTCTCTCTCTTTCCCATTCAGTCTTTCCGTAATCTCCCTCCCCCCCCCATACATTTCCCTCCTCTCTCCCATATTGGTGCAGTCCCACATCCTCCTCTTTCTATCCTCTACCCTCCTATCCCTCCTACCTACATTTGTCTATTTATCTCTTTCTTCTTCTCTTCCCCTTTCCGTAATTTTAATCCATTTTTCTCGCTTCTCCCGCTCTCTTGTCTTCTCATTCATCTTCTCTCTCCCTCATCTCCCCTCCTTCCCCACCCTTCAGTGTTCTCTCTTGCCCTCCCTCTCCCCTTGTCCTCTCCTTTTCCCCTGCGTGTCCTCATTTCCCCTCCCTACAATATTCTCTCTTCCCCTCCCTCTCCCCTCACCTCCCTACAATATTCTCTCTTTCCCCTCCCTCTCCCTTTGTCCTCTCTTTATCCCCTCCTTCCCCTCCCTACACTGTTCTCTCGTTCCTCCCTCTCCCTTTGTTCTCTCTTTTTCCCCTCCTTCTCTTCCCTACAGTGTTCTCTCTGCCCCTCCCTCTCCCCGTGTCCTTTCTTTATCCCCCTCTCCCCTCCTTCCCCTCCCTATAGTGTTATCTTTTTCCCTCCCTCCCCCTTCTCCTTTCCTTTCCCCTTTTTCTCCCCCTCTCCCCCCCCCCCCCCCCCCCCTCCTCCTCTCCATCGCCGTATGCATAATATACATACGGAGAGGAGACATGGGAACCTATTACCCTTTCCTGTACCGGTCACGTGTATTTTATTGGATTTCAGCTACATTCAGACGATGTACAGGCTCGCTATCGCCCGCCAGGAAAAAATCGACACATAAATGGCACGAAAGGTCTTAATATTGACAGAGAAATGAGGCTGGAGGTCTTGAAATCGCCAAACTAATGGGGCAAATGTCCTAAAATATCAAAACTAATGGTGCTAAGAATGAGGGAGAAGGGGGTCCGGCAAAAACAAATCACCTCCCCTTAATTACTACTCGCCAATTCCCTCTTCCATCTTCTTTAAGGGGAGATGGGCCTGGTTTCTTTTAGTCTATTAATTCATGTATTCCTTTATTTCTTAGTATTCTCACTAGACCTCCATCAAGCTTAGAAAAACACCACCTAGACCCCCCTTCAAGATATAGTTGTCCATTATTCAGTAGAAAAATGTGGTTCCTCTTAAAATTTCAGGCTCGCTATCGCTCGCCAGGAGACAAAATCGAAACCTAAATGGCACGAAAGGTCTTAAAGTTGACAACGAAATGGGGCGCAAGGTGTTAAAATCGCCAAACTAATGGACCACACGTCTTATAATTTCAAAACTAATGGGGCTAAACATTAGGGAGAAAGTAGTCCAGAAAACCGGCCCGTCTCACCTTAACCCAACCTTTCCCTACCTCCCTCTTCCATCTCCTTTAACCCCTCTTTCCCCCCTCCCTCCCTCTTCCATCTCCTTTAACCCCCCTTTCCCCCCTCCCTCCCTCTTCCATCTCCTTTAACCCCTCTTTTCCCCCCTCCCTCCCTCTTCCATCTCCTTTAACCCCTCTTTCCCCCCTCCCCCCCTCCTCCACCTCCTTTAACTCCTTACCCCCCCTCCCTCCCTCTTCCATCTCCTTTAACCCCTCTTTCACCCCTCCCTCCCTCTTCCATCTCCTTTAACCCCTCTTTCGCCCTCTCTCCTTTTTCCATATTTTCAACCCCCATATCCCTCTTCTTTATCCCCCCTCCCCCTCTTCCTTCCTTATTAACTCCCCCCTCCCCCTCTTCCTTCCTTATTAACTCCCCCCTCCTCCTCTTCTTTATCCCCCCTCCTCCTCTTCCTTCCTTATTAACTCCCCCCTCGTCCTCTTCTTTATCCCCCCTCCCTCTTCCTTCTTATTAAATCCCTCCTCCTCTTCCTTCCGTATTAACCCCTCTCCTCCTCTTCTTTATCCCCCTCCTCCTCTTCCTTCCTTATTAACTGCCCCCCGCTCCTCTTCTTTATCCCCCCTCCCCCTCTCCCTTCCTTATTAACTCCCCTCCCCCCTCCTTTTCTCCTCTGCCACCCCTACCTCTCTTAATTATTTTCCCTCGTTCCTCTCCTCTTTCCAACACTACAGTATAGTAAGGGGAGATATATATATATTAAGAGGAGATACAGTATATATATTAAGGGGATATATATCATTTATATTGTTTGTTACCTGTTTACTTGTTATTATTTATTTAGCTATTTTTGTTTCCTCCCTAGACTTGCATCAAGCTTTAAAAATACCCCCAAGACTTCGAGATAAGTTTTTGCATTTTTCGGTAGAAGAATTACTCGGCCGTAGGCCGGTTCCTCCTAAGTTGCAGGCTCTCTAACGCTCGCCAGGAAAAATTCGACACCTAAATGGCACGAAAGTCTTGAAATTGCCAAACTAATCGGGCAAATGTCTTAAAATGTCAAAACTAATGAGGCTAAAAATGATGGAGAAGGAGGTCTAGAAACATGATGGAGAAGGAGGTCTACAAACATGATGGAGAAGGAGGTCTACAAACATGATGGAGAAGGAGGTCTAGAAACATGATGGAGAAGGAGGTCTACAAACATGATGGAGAAGGAGGTCTACAAACATGATGGAGAAGGAGGTCTAGAAACATGATGGAGAAGGAGGTCTACAAACATGATGGAGAAGGAGGTCTAGAAACATGATGGAGAAGGTGGTCTAGAAACATGATGGAGAAGGAGGTCTACAAACATGATGGAGAAGGAGGTCTAGAAACATGATGGAGAAGGAGGTCTAGAAACATGATGGAGAAGGAGGTCTAGAAAACATGATGGAGAAGGAGGTCTAGAAACATGAAGGAGAAGGAGGTCTACAAACATGATGGAGACGGTCTAGAAACATGATGGAGAAGGAGGTCTAGAAACATGATGGAGAAGGAGGTCTACAAACATGATGGAGAAGGAGGTCTAGAAACATGATGGAGAAGGAGGTCTACAAACATGATGGAGAAGGAGGTCTACAAACATGATGGAGAAGGAGGTCTACAAACATGATGGAGAAGGAGGTCTAGAAACATGATGGAGAAGGAGGTCTACAAACATGATGGAGAAGGAGGTCTACAAACATGATGGAGAAGGAGGTCTAGAAACATGATGGAGAAGGAGGTCTAGAAACATGATGGAGAAGGAGGTCTACAAACATGATGGAGAAGGTGGTCTAGAAACATGATGGAGAAGGAGGTCTAGAAACATGATGGAGAAGGAGGTCTAGAAACATGATGGAGAAGGAGGTCTAGAAACATGAGGGAGAAGGAGGTCTAGAAACATGATGGAGAAGGAGGTCTAGAAACATGGAGAAGGAGGTCTAGAAACATGATGGAGAAGGTGGTCTAGAAACATGATGGAGAAGGAGGTCTAGAAACATGATGGAGAAGGAGGTCTAGAAACATGATGGAGAAGGAGGTCTAGAAACATGATGGAGAAGGAGGTCTAGAAACATGATGGAGAAGGAGGTCTAGAAACATGATGGAGAAGGAGGTCTAGAAACATGATGGAGAAGGAGGTCTAGAAACATGATGGAGAGGAGGTCTAGAAACATGAGGAGAAGGAGGTCTAGCAACATGAAGGAGAAGATGGTCTAGAAACATGATGGAGAAGGAGGTCTAGAAACATGATGGGAAGGAGGTCTAGAAACATGAAGGAGAAGGGGGTCTAGAAACATGAAGGAGAAGGGGGTCTAGAAACATGAAGGAGAAGGGGGTCTAGAAACATGAAGGAGAAGGGGGTCTAGAAAACATGAAGGAGAAGGGGGTCTAGAAAACATGATGGAGAAGGAGGTCTAGAAACATGATGGAGAAGGAGGTCTACAACATGATGGAGAAGGAGGTCTAGAAACATGATGGAGAAGGAGGTCTAGAAACATGATGGAGAAGGAGGTCTAGAAACATGATGGAGAAGGAGGTCTAGAAACATGATGGAGAAGGTGGTCTAGAAACATGATGGAGAAGGAGGAGGTCTACAAACATGATGGAGAAGGAGGTCTACAAACATGATGGAGAAGGAGGTCTACAAACATGATGGAGAAGGAGGTCTAGAAACATGATGGAGAAGGAGGTCTACAAACATGATGGAGAAGGAGGTCTAGAAACATGATGGAGAAGGTGGTCTAGAAACATGATGGAGAAGGAGGTCTAGAAACATGATGGAGAAGGAGGTCTAGAAACATGATGGAGAAGGAGGTCTAGAAACATGATGGAGAAGGAGGTCTAGAAACATGATGGAGAAGGAGGTCTAGAAACATGATGGAGAAGGAGGTCTAGAAACATGATGGAGAAGGAGGTCTAGAAACATGATGGAGAAGGAGGTCTAGAAACATGAGGGAGAAGGAGGTCTAGAAACATGATGGAGAAGGTGGTCTAGAAACATGATGGAGAAGGAGGTCTAGAAACATGATGGAGAAGGAGGTCTAGAAACATGATGGAGAAGGTGGTCTAGAAACATGATGGAGAAGGAGGTCTAGAAACATGATGGAGAAGGAGGTCTAGAAACATGATGGAGAAGGTGGTCTAGAAACATGATGGAGAAGGAGGTCTAGAAACATGATGGAGAAGGAGGTCTAGAAACATGATGGAGAAGGAGGTCTAGAAACATGATGGAGAAGGAGGTCTAGAAATCCCCCTTAATTCTCCCCTATTCTCGCTTGCAATATTTACTCTCTCGTGCATTTCCTCGGGTTACGTTTCCCCTCCACTCCCCCCCCCCCCCTCTCCTTCTTTAACCCCTTGAAGATTATGACGCATTGTGAAACTTTATTCTGGCTGTCATGAGACGATTTTTCTACAATTTTGGAAGGATCTGTGGGAATGATAAGGGTGAAGACTCTCTCAATGAACCCTCTGACTTCCTTTTACCCTTCCTAATCTGAATAGAATCATCTAATAAGAGCCAGAAAACAAAAAAGAGATCCGTCATCGGTTCTTGTAAGGGTTAAGGGGAGGCTGACCGTTTGTTTGGTCTATTAATTCATTTATTAATATATTTTTGTTAGTTTCCTCCCTAGACCTCCATCAAGCTTAGAAAAACACCCCCTAGACCCCCCTTCAAGATAAATTTGTACATTTTTGGGTAGAAAATGTCCCGGCCGAAGGCCGATTCCTCTTAAAATTGCAGGCTCGCTATCGCTCGCCAGGAAAAAGCAACACCTAAATGGCACGAAAGGTGTTAAAATTGACAACGAAATGGGGCGAAAGGGTGTTAAAATCGCCAAACTAATGGGCCAAACGTCATATAATCTCAAAACTTGTGGGGCTAAACGTTAGGGAAAAAGGGGTCCAGAAAAACGGTCAGCCTCCCCCTTAAGGCGGTGTCACACGAGCGCATTTTCCAGCAATTTTCCATGAGCAATTTTTTTTTTCGTACCATTTTGAGGCTCTTTAACAATGGCACCAGACACTAGATCGAAGGTAGATTATGTTAGGTAGTTTAAGGGGAGATGGTCTGTTTTACTGGTCCTCTTTCTTTCTCATGTAGCGTATAGGCCCATTAGTTTTCAGATTTTATGACGTTCGGCTCATTAGTTTGGCGTTTTTAAGATTTTTCTCCCCATTTCTTAGTCAATATTAAGACATTTTGTGTCATATAGTTGTCGATATTTTCCTGGCGAGCGATAGCGAGCCTATAATTCAGGGGGAACCGGCCTTCGGTCGGAAAAAATTTCTATCGAAAAATGTACAAATTTATCTTGAAGGAGGGTCTTGGGGGTGTACTTTTATAGCTTGATGGAGGGTTAGGGAGGAAACTAAAACATTATAAAAATATAAATAAAGGAGAAAATAAATTCGCCCATCCCCCCTTAATATTGTTGGAACTGATATTATGAAGCTGCCAGACTATAATTGCCCGTAAAAATTGCTGGAAAAAGCGCCCGTGTGACATTGCCTTTACTCTCTGCTTCTGTTTACTCTCCTTCAACGCCTTCTCCCCTCACCCCTCGGAGCTTCCCTGAGATGGTATAGATTGCAGCACCGTTGATTCTTTTAAACTTCGCCTAGACATACATCTTGCCGTAGAGCCGCGACTGACTGCGTTTGTAAATACATAGCTCCCCCCCCCCCCTCAGATTCATCAAGGATTCTTGCATTTAGTTTTTACTAAGACATTACTCTCTTTTTCCCAGATGCACGAAAGTTCACTTATAACTGTGTTTGTTACCAACCCAACTGTCCCCTACTAACATCTTCTAATCTGCCACGGACATTAGTTCCAGGGCAGTAGTTCCCTTCCTAATTTTCCACTAAACAACTGTTTGGACACTTGATCATCAGTGTTTTGGAGGAAAAGCAGCCTAAAGGGGTCGCTAGACCTATTGTTGCTTGATTTCCTTTGTACTCCCCTCGCTTATCACCTTGAGGATTATGACGCGTTCTGGCAGTTTATTCTGGCTAGGATTAGTCGATTCTTTACAATTTAGAAAGTGTCTGTAAGCATCAAAAGGGTATATACTGTCTCAGTTAACCCCCTGATTTCCATATACCTTTCCTAAGCCGAGTTCAATCGTCTAATAATAGCCAGAATAAACTGTCAAAACGCGTCTATCTATCTATCTATTGCCTGACGCCGTGATCCCCGAAGGGGTGGCCACGAACGAACCGCCCCCATGCACCTCTGTCCCCAGTCAGTCGACGCCCCTCCCCCCAACCAGCACTGCCTTCGTTCATGTACTTCCTCATTCCATCCTTCCACCTCTCATTCGGTCTACCTCTCCCTCCACCTCGCTCTCATACACCCTCTTAGTCATTCTCTCGCTTTCCATATGGCCGAACCATCTCAAGTTGTTCCTTTTCACACTTTCAAGCACATCTACCTCCACACCACACCTCCTTCTTACTTCCTCATTAGTCTGTCTATCCCTCCATGTAACTCCGCACGCACTCCTTAAGTAATTCATTTCCACTGCTCTCACTCTTGGTCTGAGTCTCTCAACAATCGTCCATGCTTCGCTTCCGTAAGTCAGTGTCGGGATTACCACACTGTCATGCAAGGACTTCTTCACTTCCATACTGACCACCCTATTTCTTGTTACTGCTTTTAGCGTTCCTACAACCCTCTTCCCCTGTTGTACCCTCTCCCGCACTTCTTCATCCATAGTCCCATCTTTACTCAACACACTGCCCAGATACTTAAAAGAGTTGACGATCTCCATAGCCTGACCGTTCAGCTTCACCTCACACTCTGTGACTTCACCCCTTTCGAAGACCATAACCTTGCTCTTCCCCGTATTTACCTTCAAATTCTGTTTTTCGCACACTGTTCCAAACTCATTTACCAGACCCTGCAACTCCCATTCATTATCACTCATCAGAACTGTATCATCCACAAACAGCAGTATAGGTAGCTTCCACTCAATTCCCTCCCTTTTCAGCGATACACCAACATCCACTGCTCTTGATAGTATTTCTTTCATGACTCCATCCATATATACCGGTACAGTAAACAACCACGGGGACATCACACACCCCTGTTTCAAACCAAGATTCAGGTCAAAGAACTCGCTCTGCTCACTCTCCACACGTACTGCCGCCTTTGCACCCTCATACATGCTCTTCACTGCTTTCAGCAACTTGCCATCTACTCCGTATATTCTTAGTACTTTCCACAAACCTTCTCTATCCACTCTGTCATAGGCCTTCTCCAAGTCCATAAATGCAACATACACCCTTTGTTTCGTCTCCAGATACTTCTCCACAACACAATTCAGGGTAAAAATCTGATCTACACATCCTCTTCCCTTCCTAAAACCTCCTGCTCGTCGCCTATCCATTTCTCCGTTCTCACTCTCACTCTCTCAATCACTACCCTACTACGCTTAGAAGACATATTCCTCAGTGGTTACCACACACTCCTCTTTCCCCTTTGCCCTTATATAGGGGGACTATTATGCCAGTCTTCCAGTCATCGGGTGCACTCCCCTTCTCCCATGCTAGTTTGCACATTTTCCATACCCATTCTATCACTATCTCACCACCATACCTCAACATTTACCCACACACTCCATCTGTTCCTGGTGCTTTCCCCAACTTCACTCTTTTCATGGCTTCCCACACTTCTGACCTCCTGATCCCCACTACTTCTCTTCTTCTCCCTCCCATACCATATCCAGCTATGTTTGCTGGCTCTTCATTCCTTACATTTAGCAACTCACTGAAGTACTCCCTCCATCTTTCGACTCTCTCTTGCTTCTCGGCTAGCATTCTCCCATTCTTATCTTTCACACCCTTGCTACCTTCCCTAACTTTCTTGAAATCTTTCCAGAACAGTTTCTTACTCTCCCTCCATTTTACACTCAGATTCCTTCCAAATTCCTCATCTACTCTTCTCTTACTTTCCTTCACTACTCTCTTCACCACCCTCTTACTCTCCACGTACCTCGCTCGTTTCTGTCTCTCGGAATCTTCATTCCCTCTACTACCCAACCACTCTCTATATGCTTTCTTCTTTTCTTCCACAGCTATTCTTACCTCTTCTGTCCACCATGCTGTACCTTTCACTCCCCTCCCTCTTCTCCTCACTCCACACACCTCCTCACATGCTGCACAGATCTCCTCCACTTCCTCCATAACTTCCAGGTCGAACCCACCTAGTCGTCTTTCCACTGCTCTCCTGTACTCCTCCCTGACTTCCTCCTCCTGCAACCTCTCCACCCTCCTCACCATTCCACCCTCCTCTCGCCTCCCTCCAGCTCTCCTCACCCACTTCTTTTGTATCCTAACCTTAGCTACCACTACATAATGATCAGACAGACCCCCTCCAATACCCCTATACACCCATCACAGATTTCTTCATTCGTTCATCCACACATACATAATCAATCAATGACTTTCGTTCCACCACTGTCTTATCCTTCATCGTCAACATCCGTTTCCACCAATGTCATTACTAATGTTCGACTGTAGAGATTCTTCTTCATTACCGGTATTTTTAGCCTGGCTTACCGGTACGGATATATCATCTACTTCCTGTTCCTGGGTGTCCAAAGGCGAGTCATTTACGCTGGGGATTTCCCGACCAGTGTCTGTAGACCTACCGGTACTTGTTGAAGGTAGCTGCTCGTCCAAAGCTAGTGCTGAGGCCCCAATACTCCGACCTGGTGGGACATTCAAACGTCGCTTTCTTGTGGCGGTAGTTTGAGGCGGTTGATGTCCAGCATTCTTGCCATACCTCATTTCATTGAGCATGTTCATTACAGACTTATCTATGTTTCTGGCTGCCATTCCTGCATCTGATTGTGAATCATCCTGTGAAGAACTTTGATCTGGCGGAAGCCTTGATATGACTTGTTGGGCATCTAATGGAAAGATTCCGCACTTTTTGAACCCACTCTTTAAATTTGTTGCTACAGTTACATTTACTTTATCCAGGAGCTCAGTTAGCAATGATGGAAAAATTTCTTTGGGCAGGGAAGCACGCAGCCTGCCACTTGTACTCATCTTATAATCTTCCAACACCTGCAGCCAATAGATTTTCAATGGTCTGAACACTGCTACATCTAGGGGTTGTGTGAGGTGCGTCGAGTTTGGTGGCAGCAGTACAAAGGCTATACCATTATCCTCACAGGCCTTTATTACACTTGGTGTGAGATGACTGGCAAGGTTATCGCCAATCATAACTACTCTTCAAGATCTTTGTTCAGCATATGGCAGGATGATTTTGTTGAACCAATCTTCAAAGCAGGCAAACTCGAACCATCCACTTTGTGACCGGTTGTATCTAGTCCCTGGTGGCCCCCCTTCTGTCCATGTGTCGTATAGATGTAAGGCCTTATATACCACATATGGTGGTAGTAAGTGCCCTGACGCTGTGCCTGAAAACATGATGGAGATAGAGGATTTTGTGGTGTTCATAATCCTCTCGGGATATTTTGTTCCTCTCTTCACTAGCACTTTCTTTTTTCCCGGGTCATCGGTGAGGTTTGTTTCATCATAGTTTATGATATTTTCAGGAGGAACCCCTTCCAATGTTATTTTCAAATTATCATAATACTCTCTCAGGGTCTCTTCGGAAACTTCTGCCCTCACTCGCTTGATGTTTTCTGAGAGACGTCTTATCTTTATGTCGTTTCAGAAATGATTGAACTCATTCTTTACCTGGTACATTGTTTTTAAATTTATTTACTTTTACACCCCGCTTGTCTAGGTAAGATTTAACAAGCATACGTAGGTCTAGAGTATCTATTGGAAATCCCCACTGACCCAAAGTAACCACTCTATCACACAGTTGTTGTTCCTCCTCTGCTGACAATACTGTCTGTCCACCAGCAGGTTTACTATGTTTCCCTTTTATATAGTCATGTAAGGTGCTCTTACTTAACTTCCACTTTTTAGCAGCCTCACATACACTCATGTTCTTCTTTTGTATATCAGCTTTTGCTTTCTTTAATTTGTCTTGACATACATGACTGTTGTATTTCCTTTTCTCGTTGTGTGGCTTTGGTTTATATATCCGTGGCATTTTTACTCCTGTGAATGAAAAGAAATGTAATATGATACTGTTACGAACTGGCACTCGGGTACACAAGGGCTCTCAATCAGGACTCGAATACGGCTCGCTGCCACAACGGAAACACACGATCCCAACCCCTGAGTACTGCCAGCCGAACAAAAAACACCAATACCCTCCAGAGTTCAATCTGCTATAACGGGGTATACAAGAACTCGGTACTAGTGTTCAACAACAGACTAATAAAGAGACAGGAATTATCTAGTCTGGTCAACAATCAAACATAGAAGTAAGAAACAACAACACCAAAGAATAGTGTTGGCCGAAGCCGAAGTAATCCACCCTTGACTAAGAACTTAAGAAGTCCTCCACCCTCTACTTCGGATCGGCACTATTACGTTACGTTAATTAATAGTCCTTAAGCATCGAGCAAGGAATCTTCTGAAAAAAGTTAGATGCTTCTCGGATGCTCGTAAGAAGTACGTATCGGATTTTGAACAGAAATTCAATAAGCAAAAACACTGGCAATTAAATACTATTAAAGGTTTAAATTGGCATAAGAATAATTAAAAGAATATGCAATAGTAAATGGCAAACATTAAAAAGAAGTATTCCGCAAATGCAACGGCAATAGCCTACTCGGATTGTGCTCGTGGGCCACTAATCACTAAAGTAGCCAAGCTTGCAACACATGAAATCAATAGTGCATAAACAATATCATACATAAGGAAAGCTTCAATACTATTCTGTATCTACTAATCGAGTAAAGTCTAGCTGGGGTACTGTGGGCAATAGGTAGCAGTGACTGAGCAAAAACGGCTCGTAGCCTAGCGAAGTCCTCACAACTGTTTAAAGTATTACGTTAAAACTAACAAGTGCACTTTGAGAAATCCAGATCCCTTGTATCTGGTTTTCTCCCGGCTCCTTGACAAAGTAAAAACAAACTGTTAATAAAATACAGGGTGGTTAGGCTCTTGCCCTCACGCACTGTAAATTATTAACTCAACACAGTCAGCCGCGAAGACAACCTAGGCTTCACTGAACCGAAACGAGTATGCAGGTTTATCGCTTAACCACTGCATCAAACAACAACTCGTAACACAGAAAAGCCTTACCCCAGTCTAGCATTACCTAGACCAGCAGAAAACAGGAAATAATAATAACACACAGGGAAATGCATATACAAGTGCAACAAACATAAATCAATCCTATTCTAAGTTAACCCTTCCAAAATAGGCTATCTAATAGGCAAGTATCTCGTGAGAACTCAAGCGATAATACGTTGGCTGACTAGCTCTGCACCAACGGGACCATGGAAGTTAAACAGGCAGGGAAAAGAGGAGCTAAGAATGTAAGGTAGTAGAGAAAGTTCACATCAGTCAGAAGAATATATAGTTAGCAAGGGAAATGAGAAGTCGCTCTGCCTAATGAGTTCTGATGAAAAAATGGCTAGACTTCCCTTTTTATACCCGGCCCTCTAGTGAGCCCAACGTGAACTACTAAGGACCGCCCACTGACAACCATTACGTAATTTCTCTCTCTCCTCTGGGATAGACAAAGGCTCCCCTAGCACTGAGGGGAGGGGGGAGGGGGGAGTGCTAGTGAGTTAGGCCCACCTCCCGCCTGGCGTACCCACTGACCCCCAACGGTGGCTGTTTCTCTTCCCATCATTACAAATAAGTTTTACACACAATACTTATAACTAATGATATAAAATAGAACTCGTTGACTCAGATGAAAACAAAATACATATTCATAATACTTATAGTACAACGGCTCACATGAACTAAGTTAGGAAACTCTACATAGACTACAGCCAAAGTTCCTGCCCTGACGATCCTAGCGAGAGTGGGGCATGACTAGGCGTTCTGTACAGCATGCTCACACTGGACATGCGTCACACCTCCCCCAAGATTTTACTTGCTCAACCCTGAGCTAAAATCTGACAAACACAGAACCCTATCAAGCCCCTCACACCCAGCGACCGCATGGCACTAAAACAAAGCTGAGTTTATCACCAAAACACATCTTATTATTAAAAAAAAATTCACATTTTATAACTCCTCCCAACAATAGCAAAAAGACACAATATCATGCTCCCAGAGCGAGCTTACAGCAGCTCAGCCGTTTGATAGTTCGTGGACTACTCAAACTCTATAGGCTATGACAAACTTATACAATTACCTATATCAAAAGAAAGAGTTTTTATATGATTTTTATATTTTAATGTTTTTCCCGGCTGCACTATAAGGGCAGCCTATTTTCCTCCACTCAAACCCACACACCTGTGATAGCCTACGACTGATCATCCACCCTTGATAAACAATCCGCGATCACATTGTCACATCCAGCAATATGACGGATGTCCAGGTTATACTCCTGCAACATCAAAGACCACCTGGTCAGTCTCATATTGCGATTGTGAAATTGATTGAGGAATCTCAAAGGGTGATGATCAGTGTAGATAACCACGACTGGGCCATAGGCTGGAACATACACCTCGAAGTGCCTGAGCGACAGCACAATCGCCAGTAATTCCTTTTCTATTGTAGAATAGTTCTTTTGTGCAGCATTGAACTTCTTAGAAAAGAAACTTACTGGGTGTTCCACACCTTCATTGTCTGTCTGTAGCAAGACGGCACCAGCCCCTACACTACTAGCATCTGTTGCCAGCTGAAAAGGCCTGTTAAAGTCTGGGACCCTGAGTATCGGGTGAGTACATAGCAAATGTTTCACCAAAGTGAAAGCCTTTTCACACTCAGGTGCCCACAAAAACTTTTTGTCTTTAGATAACAAATCTGTGAGAGGTGCCAACACCGTTGAGTAACCTTTTATGAAGCATCTGTAGTAGCCTATCATACCCAAGAATCTCATAATCTGCTTCTTGGTTGTTGGGTGTGGAAATTTATTGATAGCCTGTACCTTGTTCTGAGGAGGGCACACCTGTCCCCTTCCCACTACAAACCCAAGGTACTGCACAGTGGCTTTTACGAAGTCACACTTTGCCAAATTTACTACCAGACCTGCTTCACTAAGTTTCCGGAACAAGGTCTCAAGGTGCTCACAATGGCTCTCAAAGTCGTCATCATAAATGATTACATCGTCCAAATATACGGTGCAATTTGGAATGTCCTTTACAATTTCATTCATCAGGTTCTGAAACGTTGCTGGTGCATTCTTAAGTCCGTAAGGAATAACATTGCACCGGTAGGTACTCCCGTCCACAACAAAACCACATACCTCTTTAGCACGCTCGGACAAAGGTACTTGCCAGTAACCTTTTACTAAATCTACTTTAGACAAAAAACGAGCATTACCAATTTTGTCAACACTATCATCAACCCGAGGAAGAGGATATGGGTTAGTTGGAGTCAAACCGTTTAACCTACGGAAATCAATACAAAAGCGTACCTTGCCATCTGGCTTAGGCTGCAGTGTTACGGGGGAAGTCCACTTAACTGTGCCTTTCTCTATCAACCCTCTACCGAGCATATACTCCAACTCATCCCTCATAGCTGGTAGTTTTATGGGGGGCACACGGTACGGGATTGACTTAAAGGGTAGATGGTCCCCCACGTCAACATCATGCATAGCCTGAGTATTGAGGCCTGGGTGTTCAGCAAATACAGTGGGGTATGAACCGACCAACTGACGGATAGCATCAAACTGCGGCTCAGGCAAATGAGCTATAGCCTCGTCAGCCCTAAGGCTCGAGTTCCCCGCCCACTGATCCGCTGAAACATGTTGATCCCAGCTATCCTCCTCTGAAGCTTGACTGTCCCCCTCTCCTTCTCCACCACGGCCGCAACAAGCCAACACAGGGACAGTGAGAGGCTCAGAGGGGCGCCTCACATACTCTTTAATAAGGTTCACGTGACATAACTGGTTCTTTTTCCTCCTGTCTGGAGTGGCAACAAGGTAATCTAAGTCTGAACTTTTTTCTACAATTTTATAAGGTCCAGTGTACTTCGCAGAGAGGGGGTTACCAACTAAAGGCAACAAAATTAATACCTCTTGTCCTACAGTGAACTTCCGGAGCCTCACTTTGCGATCATACCTGTCCTTCATCAAAGCTTGTGATTCTGTCAAATTTCTACCTGCCATCTCCAGACTCTTAAGCATGCGCTCACGGCTTTCAAGCACATACTTTAATAATGGACAAGGCTGCACAGCCCCTCCCAAATTTCTTTCAGCATGTTAAGGGGGCCCCTGACACGGTGTCCAAAAATCAGCTCGTTTGGACTAAATCCCAGACTCTCACCAGGTACCTCCCGAGCAGCAAACAGCACATAAGGCAATCCAAGATCCCAATCCATACCGTTGTCAGCACAATAACACCTGAGCATGCTTTTAAGTGTAGCATGCCACCGCTCAAGCACCCCTTGACTCTCAGGGTGATACGCTGACGATACTACTGCTCGTATCCCATGCTGTTGCATTGTTTGCTTGAACATGTTGGAGGTGAAATTAGATCCCTGATCAGACTGAATCTCCTCCGGGTACCCGTACCTTGAGAAGTACCACAACAAGTTACTGACTACCGTCTTAGCCATTCCATTTTTCATAGGGTATGCATCGGGGTATCTAGTGGCAACATCCATTATGGTTAACAAAAATTTATTTCCAGCCTTAGTGGGAGGGAGTGGACCAACCATGTCAACAATAATTTTACTAAAGGGTGGCCCAATCACAGGAATAGGGTGTAACGGAGCCTTAGGAATAACTTGGTTCGGTTTCCCGACACGTTGACAAATATCACATGAGTTTATCCATGACTGCACATGAGACTTCATCCCCGGCCACCAAAACAATTTCCCCAAAGCCGCCACCGTTTTTCTCACCCCTAGATGTCCTGCCAGTGGTATGTCATGCGCCAACCTCAGTAGGCTATCCCTGCACTCCCGTGGCACCACCAACTGGTCCACTACTCCGGACCCCTTTTGCTAACTACGTTTAGGGTCTTGAAAACGCCTATAGAGGATGCCTTCTAAACAAAAAAAATCTCCTGGCTGTGCATCGCCGTCCTCGTCGAGCTCTACAGCTCCATTAGCACACGTTTGGAGCTCAGGGTCCTCTAGTTGCAACCGACGTATAGCTGAGGGTGCCAAGCGATCTAACTGCTCCCGGAGCAATGCATGACCTTCTCCGATACTGGGCTGCTCCCTCTGTCTCTCTCGATGTACATAACGTTGCTGTCGTGGAGACTCGTCATGCCCAGCCTCGTCACTCTCGATGACAGGACCAGGGGCTACTCCAGAATTAAGTAATGGTGCTAATACTGAATCACCCAGGAGAGCCGCCGAGTCAAAACTCTTAAAACCAACTCCAGCTTTAGCCTCCTCCTGTTGATCGTTCCTCCGCTGGTCTGAAGACGGAGGACTAGGCTGTGACACTTTAGCTGCCCGAGGTCGGGTGACAACACACGCCATGGGTTGTGTCTGGCACCGCTCGACCCACTCTTGCTCTTCCCTACTCACGTCGGCTGGCCTCTCGGCAACGACTAAGGGTAGAACCTCAGAAGCGGGCATTGCAAAGTCGTTGCCGAGAAGAAGGTCGACGCCCTCCACTGGCAGTTTCTCCACAATCCCGACATCCAATTCACGTGCCACACCATCCACCTCCAACTCCAACCGTACCAGCGGGTATGACCGAGTTGCATTAATACCCTGCACCACTACCACCCGAGCCGCGTTTATAGGGTAGCCAGTCAAGTTTTTCATCAGAGTCTGGGAAGCACCTGTATCACGCAAGACCTCTACTCCATGCTTGCGCCCCGCCCACATCACGCAACCCCGCCCTCTATGGTCGCAAAAAACATCCTGAGCAGGGTTCGAGCCTCCCAGGTGCTTCTGCATTGGCTGTGCCTCAGCCTCTGACGAACTGCCCCGGGCAAACTCAGATGACTTCGGAGACACACCAATGTTGCAGGCCAAAGACACAGCTGCTGTAGGTGGTTTGCTAGGACAGACTCTTGCAAAGTGCCCCTTTTTATGACAATGATAACACTCCAACTCCCCTTTGGGCTTCCCTTGGTACTGGGAAGGTCCCGCCCCCTTCTTAAATGGGACGGTGCTAGTCTTGTGGTCAGTCTTGGTATCATGGCTCTTGTACTTGTTTGCATAAGGTATATCACTAACTCGGGGGGGTGGGGCGTCACGCCCCTTGTTACCTGCCTCACTACGCTGGGCAGACCCGCACCCACGAATTAGTGATAGCCGGAGGTCAGCCATCTCAGCTGCCTCCTGTAGAGTTTTTGGGTTCTTTTCTTTAATAGTTAAAGTCATTTCTGCACCAGTACACTTATAAAACTGCTCGAGCAGAAACAGCTCAGTCAACTGTTCTGCCGTCTCAGCTTTCTCAGAACGTGTCCAGGTTTTAAGTGCATCTTTTAAGTCCCGGGCATGTTCAAGAAAGGTCGCCTCCCTAGTCTTTGTAACACCCCGAAACTTCAATCGATATGTTTCCGGTTGCAACTCGTATGCCCGTAGGACAGCTCTCTTCAATTCTGGGTAGTCAATGCAAGACTCTAAAGGCAGTGCATCATAAGCCTTCAGACCCTTACCCGTAAGTCTTGAGGAGACTAGAGCTGCCCACTTCTCTTCAGGCCAATTATGCTCCCTACACTTCTTCTCAAAACGATTAAAAAATTCTGTGACTTCAGTTTCACTAAATACCGGCACCAATTTGACTAATTGGGCCAAGGACTGTTCTCTTACTTGGCCCTCATGGCCCATCCGAGTTCCTGTCGACTCTGCACGAGTCTTATCTAAATCTAATTTAGCACAATATTTCTCTGAGTCGTACCTAAGCTCAGCCTCATGCCTCCTGGTCTCATCCTCTTGCCTCCTAACCTCAATCTCATGCCTCCTAGTCTCATTCTCCTGCTTCCTAGCCTCAATCTTAGCAAGCTCAAGTCTAAATACCATATCTGGAGACAGGCAGGAAGAGGGAGCTGCCACTACTGAAGGAGGGGGGGCAAAACTGGGGAACCACCATGTGCACCACCCGAGGGCACTCCAATCTGCCAATTCTCATCCCTCTGTGGGAGAGTGCTAACCTCCGGTAACTGAGTGGACGGCACTGTGGGAGTCGAGTGAGAGGGGATCTGGGGAGGAACCCCCCCAAACGCCCTCTCCTCCGAAACCCCATGTCGCCCACGCAACACCCAGGAAATCAGCTCCCCCTTGGACATCCCTACTACATTGGAAATGCCCAAAACCTTGGCTATCAGGTGCAAGCCACAAACATCCACCCCAGTCAGCCTCTCCTCCGTCACGTGGTACCGCTTACTCACAAAAACTCTAGCATCCTCCTCACTGGTTACTAACGGCACACCTTCAAATGACATCTCTCGCTCATCGTCAGTGCTAATGCACGACATACTGAAGTCCACAAAAAAAATCTCGAGACAAAAGTGTTAAACTTCCTATGCAAGCACTAATTACTAAATTAACTGGAGTCTCTTAAATGCTTTACTAATTGCCATACAAAAAAAATATTCTTCAATATGCACGCTAAAATACAAACAAACAAATGTTGTACAACTCTGCAAAAATTTATACTGTTCACAAAATCCTAAGCAAGGTCGCCATTTGTTACGAACTGGCACTCGGGTACACAAGGGCTCTCAATCAGGACTCGAATACGGCTCGCTGCCACAACGGAAACACACGATCCCAACCCCTGAGTACTGCCAGCCGAACAAAAAACACCAATACCCTCCAGAGTTCAATCTGCTATAACGGGGTATACAAGACCTCGGTACTAGTGTTCAACAACAGACTAATAAAGAGACAGGAATTATCTAGTCTGGTCAACAATCAAACAAAGAAGTAAGAAACAACAACACCAAAGAATAGTGTTGGCCGAAGCCGAAGTAATCCACCCTTGACTAAGAACTTAAGAAGTCCTCCACCCTCTACTTCGGATCGGCACTATTACGTTACGTTAATTAATAGTCCTTAAGCATCGAGCAAGGAATCTTCTGAAAAAAGTTAGATGCTTCTCGGATGCTCGTAAGAAGTACGTATCGGATTTTGAACAGTAATTCAATAAGAAAAAACACTGGCAATTAAATACTATTAAAGGTTTAAATTGGCATAAGAATAATTAAAAGAATATGCAATAGTAAATGGCAAACATTAAAAAGAAGTACTCCGCAAATGCAACGGCAATAGCCTACTCGGATTGTGCTCGTGGGCCACTAATCACTAAAGTAGCCAAGCTTGCAACACATGAAATCAATAGTGCATAAACAATATCATACATAAGGAAAGCTTCAATACTATTCTGTATCTACTAATCGAGTAAAGTCTAGCTGGGGTACTGTGGGCAAAAGGTAGCAGTGACTGAGCAAAAACGGCTCGTAGCCTAGCGAAGCCCTCACAACTGTTTAAAGTATTACGTTAAAACTAACAAGTGCACTTTGAGAAATCCAGATCCCTTGTATCTGGTTTTCTCCCGGCTCCTTGACAAAGTAAAAACAAACTGTTAATAAAATACAGGGTGGTTAGGCTCTTGCCCTCACACACTGTAAATTATTATCTCAACACAGTCAGCCGCGAAGACAACCTAGGCTTCACTGAACCGAAACGAGTATGCAGGTTTATCGCTTAACCACTGCATCAAACAACAACTCGTAACACAGAAAAGCCTTACCCCAGTCTAACATTACCTAGACCAGCAGAAAACAGGAATAATAATAATAACACACAGGGAAATGCATATACAAGTGCAACAAACATAAATCAATCCTATTCTAAGTTAACCCTTCTAAAATAGGCTATCTAATAGGCAAGTATCTCGTGAGAACTCAAGCGATAATACGTTGGCTGACTAGCTCTGCACCAACGGGACCATGGAAGTTAAACAGGCAGGGAAAAGAGGAGATAAGAATGTAAGGTAGTAGAGAAAGTTCACATCAGTCAGAAGAATATATATAGTTAGCAAGGGAAATGAGAAGTCGCTCTGCCTAATGAGTTCTGATGAAAAAATGGCTAGACTTCCCTTTTTATACCCGGCCCTCTAGTGAGCCCAACGTGAACTACTAAGGACCGCCCACTGACAACCATTACGTAATTTCTCTCTCTCCTCTGGGATAGACAAAGGCTCCCCTAGCACTGAGGGGAGTGGGGAGGGGGGAGTGCTAGTGAGTTAGGCCCACCTCCCGCCTGGCGTACCCACTGACCCCCAACGGTGGCTGTTTCTCTTCCCATCATTACAAATAAGTTTTACACACAATACTTATAACTAATGATATAAAATAGAACTCGTTGACTCAGATGAAAACAAAATACATATTCATAATACTTATAGTACAACGGCTCACATGAACTAAGTTAGGAAACTCTACATAGACTACAGCCAAAGTTCCTGCCCTGACGATCCTAGCGAGAGTGGGGCATGACTAGGCGTTCTGTACAGCATGCTCACACTGGACATGCGTCACAATACTCTTACCTAACCTTACACAGAAAACATCCACCAAATCATGTCAACATCTGACACCTTACTCAGTCTTAAGCATCCTTTAATTGGTGTTACTCAAATGGGAGCAAGATGACAGATGATGACATGATTCGACGGATGCTCGCTATGTATGGCTAGGTAAGAGTACCATACACTTAGATACTAATTGTTGTTCATATTGGAAGGTCCTTGTAACTAATAGTAGATGTCCGATATCACCTCATGTCCGAAATCACCCCAAACTACAGTACTCCCTCGAATTTTGCGAGAATATGGTCGACATTGCAGGCCGCAAAATTCAAAATAGCAAATTTCAAATAACTAACCTTATGGGATTAATTGAATAGGGTCGACATCTCATCATCGAGGGCCTATTTTTTGGTGATTTTCGTCCTTGTTTGTACACACATTATGACACATACACTTAATTATACATCCTACAATAAAGAAAAACACAGAAATACAGATTCAGGGGACCCAGGGCACAGGTAACACTTCAATTTTGCCCAAGGAAGTCGAGTATGCGAGAGCGTGAGGAGCGTGGGAGAATCTATAAACAGTAAACAATGGGTGGCAGGGCGGCCTGACGTCACGATCCTGCTACTCCCCCCCGAAAACTAATGCAGAAACACCGTATCATTTGGAGCCACCCGCAAAACTCAAGTAATATCGCACATATCAAGTCCCGCAAAAAAGGTAAATTCTTGGGTCCCGTTCGCAAAATCGAAATTTGAAAGACACAAAATTCGAGGGACTACTGTATGTCCGAAAACACCCCAATAAATCTGGAAAACAATAAAAGTAAATTGTTAGGGCTATAGGCTGTGTATTATGAACTTTGGGGAAAGAGTTACTGTGTGTATGGTCTCGCAGATAATTGTAGAACATTCTGGTGTAGGTTATTGTCTTCCTCACATCCCATTAATTATGCTCAGTAGAAGTTTGACACACTTACAAAAACATGTGCCTTCTTTGTTACATATTCACAAATATTTACCACAAATTAAATTAATTAATTTAAATTATTAGTTCATCCTACATATAGTTACAACATTCCTCTTGAATGCTACACATCTATTTTTCAAAACCAAACTCCTCTTCTCTCTATTTTTATTTGTTTTACTTTTTATCCAAAATGTCCGAAGCCACCCCAGATGACGGTAATACTAGGCGTTCCATGACTTTGGAGGGGGTGCAAAGGAGTGTGATGGGGCGGTGCGAGGAGGGTAGCGTGGGGTCTTTGTTGGGTTTGGGGAATGTGGTGATGATACCATGCTTCCAAATGTCTGGTATTGTGTTGTGTGAATAACTGTAGTTTGATATGTTAGTGAGTGCTTGTATGCCTTGTGGTCCCAGGTGTCTGAGGTGTATGTTGCTTATGTTGTCTAGGCCACAAGCGGGTGAGTGCTTGAGATTGTTGATGATATGCTTTGTCTGGTGATTGGTGAAGGGTGTATAGTCAGGGTCTGTGGGGAATTGTCTCTTACGTCGGATGACACGTCGGTCGTCTTTGTGAGGTTTTAGGTGGCTGACATGTGAGAAGTGATTGATGAGTGTTTGCTTGTTGTTTACATGAAGGAATAGAGTCTATTGTTGTGATTGCGTTGTGTTGCTGTTGGAAAGTGTGATGCTGTTTAGTGTTTTGTAGAGTTTTTTGGGGTTTGTTTTGTGATCAAGTGTTTGTAGGAAGTTATTCCAATTTAGGGTTATACTGATGTTTTGGACCGACAGTTAGCCCATCGATCTTTTTAGGCCTAATAGGTCCGGTAGAGCATATACATCATTGCTATATATGTCATTAAGAGCTGAAATGTGTTATAAGGGAGAAAAAAAAAACTCTAAAATACAGTATAGCCTACTGTAAAACAATAAGTTTTTCAGCCAGTACCCAACCAGCGGGGGTGTGGGAGCAGCAGCCCCACCCATATACTAGGTTAGGTTAGGTAAGGTTGTTAGGTTAGGCTAATAGCCTAGCACATTAAAAACAAAATAATAATAATAGCCTAACCCAGCCAGCGGGGGTGTGGGGGCGGCAGCCCCCACCCATAATACTAGGATAGGTTAGGTAAGGTTGTTAGGTTAGGCTAATGTCTTCCCAAAGTTTACTATGGTTTAATTCTAGTTTCGCTTTCACAGCATACTCATAAATTTCTATGGCTACTTTAGAGTTGCCATATACCATACTTAATTCCTATATATGTCCAAAGCGGCGGAAATGCATTATAAGGAATTATACCTACTGTAAAAAAAAAAAAAAAAAAAAAAATCTCCCCATATGCGGCACCATAGCTATTACATAATACTAGGTTAGGTTAGGTAAGGTTGTTAGGTTAGGCTAATGTCGTTAATGTAGTTTATTATCATTATATTACGTCTTTTACCCAGCAATTTCCCTGATCTTCCTAGTTGGTCGGGAAGCTATGCCTTTACAATGGCGCCTCCCTTTTGTCGCTGTGTACGTGAAACTAGAATTTTACCTTCACTATTTTTATAACATAAGATATTAGGCTACCCACTCCACCCCGTGAAATCCGAGCCAGCTTTCGTCAGAAGTTGGCTCGGGTATTCACAAAATTGGGTTTCATGGGTTTGCAATTTGGGAAAACCCGAGCCAAGTTTTGATACAAAACGCTATATTATTGTATTTTTACGCTTTTAACCCCTCATTTTCCCTGAACTTCATAGCCCTCCCCACTAGTGGGGGGCGTGTTTTTAGATTGTTGGATAATGGGTAAATACTCATTTCCGCTCCTCTTCAGTATAAAACAACACTATATCTGAAGGAAAAATGAAAAAATACAAACTAAAACTTACTGAAATCGCTGTCGGTCCAAAAAGTCAGGTTTACCCAATTTAGTTTTTGTTGTTCTTGTATTTTGTTGTTAGTCTGGGTGTTGAGTGCTTGGATTTGTTGTGTGATGTCTTGTGTGTGAGGTGCTGGGGAGTGTTTCAGTATGTTGCGTTGTCTGATGAGGTTTTGAATTTCTGGTGTGAAGTTGGGGTTGTGTCTTTCTCTGTTACCTCTTGGAATGTGTTTCTTGTCAACGTTTTGGATAGTTTTATTGAGTATGTGTACAGCATTGTTGATGTTAGTGATGGGTGTACTGTTTAGAGTTGTGAAGTGTTGTTCTGTCTCATTTGTGAATGCTTCCCAGTTAGCTCTTTTATAATTGGTGTATGTGTGTTTGTGGCTAGCTGGGGTGAGTCTGGTTTTGGTGGTGATAATGATCGGGAGGTGGTCAGAGCCTAAGGTTCTGGCCACCCTCCAGGATGTCGTGGGGGCGAGTTCTGGGGAGCAAAAGGTGATGTCTTGAGATGATGGGTTATAGAGGGCTTGGTGAGGAATATGGGTATGTTGATGGATGTCGTTAAGGATGATGAGGTTATCAGTTTGGTTTTGTAGTACCAGCCCTCTGTGTGTGTCGGGGTTGTCGACAAACCAGGCCGACGTCTTGGCGTTGAAGTCACCACCCAGGATGATGTGTGGGGTGTTTGTGATGTGTTGTACGTGTGGTCTGTATTCATTTGGTACTGTAGGGGATGTTTGGGGAGGGATGTATGTGTTTATGATGGTTATGTTGGAGTTGTTGCCAGTGCGTATTTTAATTGATTGTACTTCTGTTGTGTTATCATTTGGGGGGAAGAGAGATTTGGTTTGTACACTGGTAACTATGTATGATAATCTGACCATTTTGGTGGGGTCAGTACTCAAGGTATTAGTGAGTTGGGCCTATAATTGGGGTTGGGTGTGACAGGGATCTGCCTTGTATGGGTCGATCGGCTTTTTGCAGGCTCCCATTTTCTTATGTTCTTCTAACTTTCTCTATTAACCTTTTATGTGGGACCTTATCGAAGGCCTTCATAAAATCGCAATATACCACGTCTATTACGGTACATCACCATCCTCCAGAGTTTGCATCCAATCATCTACCACCTTAATTAGCTGTAGTACCGTCGACCTCCCCGGCAATATATTATATTATATTATATTAGGGTTAGGTTAGGTTAGGTTAGGTTAATCTAATCTAGGCCTAATATAATATTTGTACATTTTGGGTAGTGGGCGGGGCCGCGCGTATGTGGCGGCGTACAGATCTCCCGTAAAACATTCCGCATTTTAAGACTTATTTCTCAGTAAATACTGATTTCCGACCTTCAATTAAACATCCTACAAGTTCTAACCAGTCCCCTGAACAGTTTTTAATAGGTTACATGAGGATATTATAACGGGACCATAGGTAAATTTTTACCTTCTATTTTTCAGTAGAAAATTTGCAGAAATGTATACCATATGTTTGCAGAAGTACCTTTTATATTTATCTACAAAATCTGTCCGAGTTACAAGGTCAAATATATTTAAAAAAGAGACAAGGACTTTATTTTTATTTTTTTTTATTTATCATTCCTAGCAAGACAGACTTTATTGGGCTTGAAATATATAATTTTATCTTTCAGAGCCTGTATGCCAACTATGCTATAATCACAAGGGAAATCATCAGATATAAAAAAATCACCTGTGTATGTTAAGTTATCGGTAGTGACAGAGACATTCCTAACAAAATTATTTATATTTACCCTTAGGCTTTGCTTGCCGTTAGCATTACCGAAGGGGAAATATCTCACAAGTGAATTTTCAAGCGGTTCAATATTTAATTGACATTCTTTAACCAATTCCTTGGTTATGTAATTTACCCCAGAACCACTGTCAATAAGCAATGTGGTTTTTCTACCTCCAATAGTAGCTTTCTCCATAAATTTATGATCTTGTAATGGGACTGGGTATGGCTTATAACAAGAATTTATTATCAAAGATGGTTGAGTCTTTGATAAATTTAATACACAATAACAAGACCTCAATACATCCATTCCTAACACAGAAAATGAGCAACAAGGAGTAAATATTGGCTTAACTTCCATGTGTATTACATGACCAGAAGAAGTTTTAAATTCCAAAGGTACTTTTCTTTTTAAACATTCAATATCTTTAAAGTAATCTTGCATCCCTAGACTCTCTACCTGTTTTAAGCTAATTACAGTCATATAAGCTCCTGTATCAACAACAAATGGAAAACTTTTCATACCAATATCAATATCAATATACGGCTTAGTATCCTCGACCCCCCCCCCCCCCCCAGTACATGTGACATACCTTTTTTCCCATTAGCCTAGGCCTAGGCTAGGTTAGGCCTATATATTTTGTTTTTTTGGAATATAGGCCTAGTAGCCTACCTGTATGCTGGCAGCTGGTGTAACACCTGTGTATGCACTAACAATGAACTAGGCTAGGCTATAGGACCTTGGGAGATGTCACAGTAGGCTAGCATATACTGTATAGGCTAGATCAATAGCCTATGTTGCTAAATATAATTAAAATATAGGCTAGCTTAGGTTACCCTAACATTACTATAGGCCTACTTGTTATTATGAACTAGCCTAGGCTATACGATGTTCATATATGGTCAAACTATATAAATAATCAATATACTGCCAAAGAGAACGCTATAAACACTAAAAACAACAAGAAGCGATTTCTACCTCTGTGTCTAGCGAAGGAGGATCTCTAACTAATGAACTGTCAAAGTGTCAAAGGAGCCGCGTCACGTGACCGGATGTCGTCTCCAAGGGGCGCCTTAGCAACGGCAGCTCCCTCAAGTTTTTATTTTATTTAATAATTATTTCCTAATTTACATTCAATGAATTTATCTTTCTTAATTAGATGTCAAACTTTTAATTATTATTTATCTCTTCCACATCTTATATAAAATCTCCTCTTTCTCTTCGTCCACATACTATGTAATATATAATTAAAACAGAGGGTTAAAATTATGTATGCGGTATGCAAACTCAACCAAAAATTACGTTAATAGATTAGGCCTAGACGATTATATAATTGTAAATATGTGGGGTGTTTATATTCATACTATTTTAGATGCCTTGTTTACATGAGATTGCGCGCCAAATTTCAAACCCGCGAACGAAAATCGATTGGCGTATTTACACGAATTTTATTAGTCTTCAAGAACAGCATAACAAGTTTCCTAAGCTTTACAATAGTTTGGGAAGTCGAAGAGTAAATAATCATGCCTGGAAAACTGAAAAACATAGGGCCTACTGAAGTTCAAAAAGCTGACTGAACAAGCCTTCGCGCCCACCAAAGGTTCAAAGTATGCTGCCGGCTTCGATCTGAGCAGGTAATTATAGCCATGGCATAGCCTATGTCTTAACTTAACCTAGCTAATCCAGGCTCAGACTCTCAGAGTATCCTGATGATCAATGGGTGTTCTTTAAATTTGACTTAGGCTAGGC
Organism: Paralithodes platypus; assembly: GCA_032716605.1. Classification (NCBI taxonomy): domain Eukaryota; kingdom Metazoa; phylum Arthropoda; class Malacostraca; order Decapoda; family Lithodidae; genus Paralithodes; species Paralithodes platypus. The sequence continues at coordinate 9,691,137 of CM064525.1, read as the reverse complement.
TAGGCCTAATTTTGTGTTCTTTTTTCTCAAGTAGGATAATGTAGGCTAGCCTAATCTATGTCCTAAGCCTAACCTAATTTCAGATGAGAACATAGCCTAACATAAGAAAATGGGAGTCTGGGTACTGGGTAGCATTCAAGGAGACTACATCAGGACTCTTCTTCTTCTTAACTCTGACCGAGTATAGGCCTAAGCTAACCTAGTGTTTACTAGCCTATAGGCTACCCCTTTGAAAGGACATTAGCCTAACCTAACAACCTTACCTAACCTATCCTAGTATTATGGGTGGGGGCTGCCGCCCCCACACCCCCACTATTAGACATCTTTGACAGATTTTTGGTGAATTTTTCTGTGAAAACGGTATTTTTTCAATTTGTCAATAACGAAAATCCTCCATGCGGACTATATGGAGAATCTGTTGGTGCCTATTTTCCCTAATAAATTGTTTCTAATAAGGCGGATGTAGTGTCCTTGAAGATTATCGGAGTCTGCATAAAGCTGATTGGCCCACACAAGGCAGATCCCTCTCACGCCCAACCCCAATTACAAGGCCTAATTAAAGGCCCACCTCACAAAAGAACTTTAGGACCTAGGCTAATTGGCAGAGGTGGGCGCGCTCCGGTGGGACCGGTAATGCGGCAGCGCTCCGCGCTCATCAGACATAAGGTAATGCGGCAGCGCTCACGCGCTCCTTTTGTCAGCAGACCCGATGCGCTTCCCGCTCCGCGCTCCTGCGCTCCGCGCTCCCAAAAATAGGTATATAAAAAACAAAACAAACAAAACAGCTTCTAGAAGTTATTTAATTATTTACCTTTGTCCTTCACTTTGTCCTTTGTCTTTCACTTCACTAAATTCCAAGAATTCAAAACATTCAAAAAACCTCAAGTAATGGTGTCTTTCTGAAGGTTAACTGTTTAAGTTTCTCACTTTCTCAGTTTCTGTTATTCTTTATGTCATATCAATGAATCAAATGTCAATGATATGATATGATTGATATCATTGCAAATGTCAATGATATGATATGATATGATTGATATCATTGTGAGTTTGTGACATTGTGACTGTCCATTGATATCTATGATATGACATAAAGAATTACAGAAACTGTCCAAACTGAGAAACTTAAACAGTTAAACTTATCAAGCTAACATTCTAACAAGCCTAACAATACAATAACAACAATACAACATGATTACATTGATTAGTATTTACTATTTAGTTGATTACATGATTAAATGAATAATAATTTAATATCATAATATCATTAATAATTTAATATGATATGATTAATTGATTATATTATGATTAAGGTAGCAAGGGAAACAGTAAGGGTGTGAAAGATAAGAATGGGAGAATGATAGCCGAGAAGCAAGAGAGAGTCGAAAGATGGAGGGAGTACTTCAGTGAGTTGCTAAATGAAAGGAATGAAGAGCCAGCAAACATAGCTGGATATGGTATGGGAGGGAGAAGAAGAGAAGTAGTGGAGGAGGAGGTGGGGATCAGGAGGTCAGAAGTGTGGGAAGCCATGAAAAGAGTGAAGTTGGGGAAAGCACCAGGAACAGATGGAGTGTGTGGGGAAATGTTGAGGTATGGTGGTGAGATAGTGATAGAATGGGTATGGAAAATGTGCAAACTAGCATGGGAGAAGGGGAGTGCACCCGATGACTGGAAGACTGGCATAATAGTCCCCCTATATAAGGGCAAAGGGGAAAGAGGAGTGTGTGGTAACCACCGAGGAATATGTCTTCTAAGCGTAGTAGGGAAGGTATACAGTAGGGTAGTGATTGAGAGAGTGAGAGTGAGAACGGAGAAATGGATAGGCGACGAGCAGGGAGGTTTTAGGAAGGGAAGAGGATGTGTAGATCAGATTTTTACCCTGAATTGTGTTGTGGAGAAGTATCTGGAGAAGAAACAAAAGGTGTATGTTGCCTTTATGGACTTGGAGAAGGCCTATGACAGAGTGGATAGAGAAGGTTTGTGGAAAGTACTTAGAATATACGGAGTAGAGGGCAAGTTGCTGAAAGCAGTGAAGAGCATGTATGAGGGTGCAAAGGCGGCAGTACGTGTGGAGAGTGAGCAGAGCGAGTTCTTTGACCTGAATGTTGGTTTGAAACAGGGGTGTGTGATGTCCCCGTGGTTGTTTACTGTATATATGGATGGAGTTATGAAAGAAATACTATCAAGAGCAGTGGATGTTGGTGTATCACTGAAAAGGGAGGGAATTGAGTGGAAGCTACCTATACTGCTGTTTGCGGATGATACAGTTCTGATGAGTGATAATGAATGGGAGTTGCAGGGTCTGGTAAATGAGTTTGGAACAGTGTGCGAAAAACGGAATTTGAAGGTAAATACGGGGAAGAGCAAGGTTATGGTCTTCGAAAGGGGTGAAGTCACAGAGTGTGAGGTGAAGCTGAACGGTCAGGCTATGGAGATCGTCAACTCTTTTAAGTATCTGGGCAGTGTGTTGAGTAAAGATGGGACTATGGATGAAGAGGTGCGGGAGAGGGTACAACAGGGGAAGAGGGTTGTAGGAACGCTAAAAGCAGTAACAAGAAATAGGGTGGTCAGTATGGAAGTGAAGAAGTCCTTGCATGACAGTGTGGTAATCCCGACACTGACTTACGGAAGCGAAGCATGGACGTTGGTTGAGAGACTCAGACCAAGAGTGAGAGCAGTGGAAATGAATTACTTAAGGAGTGCGTGCGGAGTTACATGGAGGGATAGACAGACTAATGAGGAAGTAAGAAGGAGGTGTGGTGTGGAGGTAGATGTGCTGGAAAGTGTGAAAAGGAACAACTTGAGATGGTTCGGCCATATGGAACGTATGGAAAGCGAGAGAATGACTAAGAGGGTGTATGAGAGCGAGGTGGAGGGACAGAGGGGGAGAGGTAGACCGAATATGAGGTGGAAGGATGGAGTGAGGAAGTACATGAACGAAGGTGGTGCTGGTTGGGGGGAGGGGCGTCGACTGACTGGGGACAGAGGTGCATGGGGGCGGTTCGTTCGTGGCCACCCCTTCGGGGATCACGGCGTCAGGCAATAGATAGATAGATAGATAGATTATTGGACCCGTCCAAGCTGTCCACAGACACTCGGACAGTCAGACAGGCTCGGGCTATACCACTGCCAGACTTACCCTTAGGCCCCTTCGTAAGCTGTAACTTGCCCGTAAGGTTTACTTTGCGTTAGCAAAAGCCAAAAAAAAAAAAAAAAAAAAGTTAACAACTGTAACACTGTCAGTCTGTCACTATCATAGTATCACTGTATCACAGTTCACTAACACCGTGGGTAATACCGTACGAACGGTACGATGACTGTACACGATAATGACGTTCTTGTACCTGTTGTTGACAGGAAAAATCGCCTCCGGAGCGCCAGAAAGGAGCGCGAATTTCTAGCTGCGCTCCCCGCCTGCACTCCGATTTCAGAATTTTGCCGCTCCTCGCTCCGCTATATTGGTAATGCGCACCGGATCGCAGAGCGCAGAGCGCCAAATGGCGCGCACCTGCCCACCTCTGCTAATTGGCTAGGTTTATCTAGGAGAGTCAATATGGCCTTACTGATCCAGGGGACCACGGCAGCTCGGCTAACCATATGTCATATTTAGCCTGTGCATTTTGTCTTCGAGCCTAACTAGCCTACTGGTTAAGTATGGTAGGGGTAGCCTATGCTGAAATTGAGGGCAAGAGTTGTGTTATCGGCCGGGCGTATCACCTACCTCTGACTGGGTAGCCTATATCCTACTCCTAGTGTTTACTAGGCTATATCCAGCTCTTCTGAGCTATCAGAACTTCAGAAGAGACTGGATGACTCCGTCGTCGACACCTGCCCGGGATGTAGGTTAACACAGCATAGAAGACTGCATTTCACACAACCACTTACGCCAACAACACAATCTAGGCTACACTCAATGAGGGAACAGTGGGAAAGCCCGATCGTGGCCATGGCCTTCCTCAGGGAGTCAGGGACTCGGGGCAGTTCGGCCAGGCAGCTTAGGGAACAACACGTACAACTATATCCTGGACCCTTTGAAAGGACATTAGCCTAACCTAACAACCTTACCTAACCTATCCTAGTATTATGGGTGAGGGCTGCCGGCTGCCGCCCCCAACCCCCCGCTGTTTGACATCACATCAACTTACGTGGTATTCCCCAGGGAAGTGTTTTGGGTCCTGTTTTGTTTGTCATATTTATAAATGATGTGCCTGATGCTTTAAGGAGCTCTGTAAAGATATTTGCTGATGACACAAAGCTATTCCAAGCAATTAAGTCTCCTGAGGACCGGGTCCAGATGCAAGAGGACTTAGACCATTTGGCAGAATGGTCTCAGAAGTGGCAGCTGGGCTTCAATGCAGCAAAGTGCAAGATACTCCACCACATAGGACATTCAAACACAAAGCAGACATATGAAATGAACTCCACAATACTGGAAGATACCAAGAAGGAAAAGGACCTAGGAGTCATCATTGATGTGGAGCTAAAATTTCATCATCACATAAATCATGCAGTTAGCAAAGCCTCAAGGATGCTACGACTTGTCAGGGCCACCTTTGCTTGTCTAGACCAATTTGTTAGTAGTCTTGGAAAATCCAACGTCAAGGCTATTAACCTAATTGCAATGACGACTTGTCTATTTTGACTGCTATGTCGTCATTCCAACCGGGGTTAAAAAATAAAACGTCTAGAGTCTACTCCTTATCTTGCTCTAGGAGACGTTGTACATTAACCAAAACTACCACCGAAGGTGAAAAAAGCATAGTAGAGAAGAAAAAGGGGTTTACCTTAGTTACCGCTTAAGGCCCATCCCATGTTCCGTCATGTGCAGATCCCTCTCGAACGTGCGCATGAGCGACCCTCTCTTGTTATCATTTTTTCACGCGCCTCCATTGATTGAGTCCGCTTTTGTTGTGCTCCTTCAATTCACCCTGTTTAGGTTCGTTTCGGCTTATCTGGCCTTCTTTTTTTGTTAGACAGATGTTACGTGATCTAGGGCACACGTAAATGGGCTCCTAAGTGTGTCAAATGGAGACGCCTGTGGAAATAGCCTACCGAAGGTATGGGGGCGCCTGGCGTTCCTCGTGTATGTTTTTCATTCTTTCTCTTTTCATATTCTTTTTCCTGTTAGTCTGGGCATAGTTTAGCTTTTAGCTTATTTTAGCCTAGCTCGTTTTCTCATTCAGGAATTGCTATGCCACTATGAGTTTTCATTTTTTCATAGCCTAAGGTGTAACGTTGGTAAACAATCTGAGATTTCGATGGTGGCGGTGCTGTTTGTAGAGTTTGTGTCGGCCGCATTATAGCGTTCTTCCCGAGTCCCCCCTTTCGAGCCTTCACTGTGTCTCAAGGGCCTGGGCGACAGGTGGTTCGTGATATTCCAGGGGTACCCCAGGGGGGCCCCTACTTCACACCACAGGGTTTTTTCGCCCCTGACACATTCTCTGCTCACGGCTAGGCCACCCTTTTTCTCATCAGTTTCGTTTACTGGTTTTTGTTTTCCCTTCCTGTTTCACCTCCATCCTTTCATAGTCTTTTTGCCCAATCCAGGGGTACCCCAGGGGGGCCCCTGTTTGTGCGAAACCACCCTCCCTGCCACTTCTCATGGGCTTTGCTCTATCTCTGTGGGTTGGGTGGTTCCTGGGGGATGTGCCTCCTCTCCCCTGGTGTGTCTTCCTTGCCTCTCCCTTTACCGGTTGAGTTAGGATCATATATCAAGGAAGACACTGCTCAGCTTGATGGCCATCCACGCTTGGAGTTCATAAGGAGATGACGCATTTTTGTGGCCTTTTTTGGTATTCCCTAGACGCTCCTCTCGCTTTTTCTGCGCCGGACCATCTCGGCCGGTCCCGCAAATTTGCGGGAGCTCGATTCGGTCCTATGGGACGTTTCGGCTCCCCGCAAATTTACGGAGATCGCTGGGGGGTCCCGCAAATTTGCGGGAGGGTTGTGTCGGTACGGTTATGCCTCAATAGGCCCGCAAATTTACGGAAATAGTTGGTTTTCACTGTTGACCTTTTTTAGGTCATCTTGTTGCCTGAAACTATATTGGTGTGTGCACTTTACTGGTGTTATAGGCCCTGCATGTAAGATGTTGAGTGGTGGTTAACACTTTCTCCATCTTTGCAGGTTCTGCTAGTGCTCTTCCACCTCGCCCGTCCTACTCACCTACCTCTGTGCTCCCGGTTTAGGGTGAGTACGGATACCGGTTTGCATGTGTGTTCCTGTTTCCCCATGCTCATTCCCTGGTTCTTATTGGACATTCTCTACACTTACTCCGTCGACGTGCTGATATTGGTGTGTGTTCTTCCAGTGCAGGTAGGATGCCTTGCTTTCGCCATGGTTGTAGCTCCCCGTGCTTGGAGTGCCACAAGTCCTGCTTGCGCCACTCGTATTGTGTGTCCTCTACGGCCTACCTCCCTGCTCTGTGTGGCCCGTGTCTGGCCCTGGTGGATGTGGTGAACCATAGCCCTGGTTCCTCAGCGGCGGCAGTGGCCTCTGCTTCCCTTCAATCGGTGTGGGCGATAGTCTCCCACCACATTAGGACTGTGGGCCACCGTTCCCCGGCCTTTGTTGAAGACCGGATCCGCGTCGCCCTGGGTATCCCTGACCCGACTGAAGGCCGTTCACCTGGCCCTCTCCCCTGGGTCCCGCAGCCGGTCGTCACATCGTCGGGGGGATCCCCAGCTCCGTCCACGCTCTCGCTCGCCTCATCGCCCGTCCTCTACTGCCCCTCGTCGTCCTCCTGATCGCCTTGCCCGTCGCCCGTCGCCCTCATCATGGTTCTCGCCCTGAGGCCGGGGTTAGCGGCTCTGCCCCTGTGCGCCCTCCCCTGGCCTCTACGGATAGGGGCTCTACTCCCTTCCGCCCGCTTCCCCAGCCCAGCCGACATCCTCTTACGTTGTCCTCTCCACGCGCGGGTGTTCATGCTGTAGCTGGCCCTCTGCTCCCTCCTCCTACACTGTCCAGGAGGGTCCGCCAGGATGTAGTTGCTTCTCCTCCTACTTCACCTGCTTCAGTGCCTATTCTTCCTTCACGGTCTCGTCCCACGGTGGAGGTCCCTCCCTCCTCCGCCTCAGTGTCGGGCCGCCCTGTTATCTCAGCCCCGGGGATCCTTGCTCTGTTTCCCCCCTCGGCTCCTTCTGACCTCCTTTCACCCGGCCAGCCTTCCCACTCCCGTCGTCCTGCTCCTCCTCCTTCTTCTCTCCCTGACCTTCACTTACCGTCTCGCCAGGGGGGTACCCCTCCTCTTGGCTCGGTGGGGTTTAGCGAGGTTTCGGGGTCCCCTTTCTCAGGGGCTCACGTGTCGCTGGAAGAGGGGGATGGTGCTGTTTCCCCCTCGGGAGTTCGTGATCGGGGACGAGTCCCTCAGCGGCGACACAACCGTCGTCGCTCGCCTTCCTTGGGCCGCGACACTGCTGGTTCGTATCGTGGGTCTCGCTCCCGCTCACGCTCGCCCCTGCGGGCCGACCAATCTTGGGGGGGATCGCCTCTCGGATCGATTGTCGGCTATGCAGGGGTGGGTTGTGTCACGCATCGACGGGTGCTTAGAGTCGATGCAAGACTCCCTCTTATCGCGCTTCTTGGCGGTGACACACCCTCAGCGCCTCACCCTACCTACCCCTGCTACGGTCCCCCTCCCTTCTGCAGGCCTACGCTCTGGTCAGACTTCAGCCGCCGGGACATCCTTCAGGATGTTAATTCCCTGGCTGTGTTGACGGGACTGTCCTCCTATGGGACAGGTTTGTGCGACGACGGTACGCCTGGCTTAGCCATCATGCTCGGTCGCCCTCTCCCATTGGGGGCCTGGTTTGCTGAGGCCTTCGACTTTGCCAACCGATCCGTCGACGGCTTTCCTTCAGTCCCTCCCCCGGAGTCCTCCCTGCTTTTGCCTCCTCTTGTGTCTGTCGGTGGGTTGGACGGCACGTTCTGGTCCTGGATACGCGCACCCGTTCTTGAACTTTGTTCTATTGCTACCCCGTTCTTCTCTCACCCGGATATGTCCTCTGTCGACAAGGATTTTACCTTGCGACGGTGGGTGACGTACTTATTATCTTGTCTTTTCGGTTCCCTCCAGACTTCTGTTCACCACCTGCGGCTTATCGAGGCGTCTGCACCAGGCGATCTTCGCGAGGGTTTGGACCGCGTTAGGCCGTTCCACCTTCGGCTCGCGGTGTCTTTGGTTCCCGAGCTGAAGGCGGTTTTGTGCGTGGCAACTCGGCAACGCCGGACGGTACGGTCCTCGTTCTGCCGGTCAGCCCCCTTGGATATTCGTCAGGGTTTGTTGTACTCTGCGCTATATACGTCAGGGCTTTTTTGCGCAGGATGCTTGGGAACGCTACGCTTCTCTGTCGGCGGACCCTGCTTCCGACACGCAACGACGCGCTGTGTCGCGAGCGGGGTCTTCTCAGTCCCGTCCTTCTGCCGGTCCTCTTCGGAGTGCTGCTGCAAGTGCTGCCGCCATGCACGGGCGCAGGACAGGGACGTTGCAGGCCAGTGCGTCGGTTCCGCCTCGCACTTCTGTTCTTGCCCCCTTTCATCCCCGCCGTGTCGGGGCTGGCCAGCCTTCCACTTCCGGCCGCCCTTCGACGGGGTCAGACCCGCGTCGGCCAGGGGTTGGGGTGGCCCGCCCTTTTCAACGAAGTTGGGGGTGGGTAGAGGAGGTCAACGTGGCGCTCATGACCGCAAGGACCGTACCGGGGATACCTCCACGTCAAAACAATGTGTAGGTTCTCCGGGTCGGTCTCCTTGTTCTCCTTCTCCCCTAGCCGCCCGGGTCGCTCCCCTCCTCTACAGGTTGTTTTCACCCTTGCGCCCCTCGATGGCCGAGAGGGACGTGGGGGCAGCAGATTGCGCGGAGGGGTCTAACCTGGCGATGGAAGTCCAGATCCCCACTCCGCTCTTGTCACCGGCGCCGGCCCATCTCTTCAGAGGTGGCCCACGTGTTCACGAGCAGGGAATCGTCGATGGGGTGACCGCCGGTCACCCGGTTTTCCTCTCCCGTGTATTTCTGGTACCGAAGAAGAACTGCGACGCGATGCGACCGGTGGTGGATCTGTCGGCCCTCAACGGGCACATCATGCACACACGGTTTCGGATGCTGCCGGTACCCCAGGTACGCCTGGCCCTGCGCCCTCTGTCGTGGGTAGTGTAGCTGGACCTCAAGGATGCGTCTTGGCTCGTTCCTCTCCGTCCTCGATTCCAGCGATTCTTGGCCGTTCAGACTTCCGATCGTGTGTTCCTGTTCGACTGCCTTCCCTTCGGTCTCCACATCGCGCCGCGGATCTTCTCCAAACTGGTGGAGCAGGCTCTGGATCCTCTCCTCAGGAGCAGGCTCCAGCTCCTGTTTTCCTTGGCCGATTGGTTGATGGTTTCCGGCGCCCTAGAACGGTGCGTACACGACACCCTCACAATCGTTCACCACGTCACACAGTTAGGGTTCACCATCGATGTTCCCCAGTCACGCTTGACCCCGTCGCGTGTCGTGCCATGGGTCGGTCTCGAATGGGATTTGACCAGCGCTCCGGTGACCCAGAGTCTGCCAAACGCGGTGAACCTTCGACAGAAGGTCTTCGCCGTGTTGCACTCGGTCTCCCGCCCGGGGAGGCTCTGGGACTCGTTAGTGGGTTCGCTGAATTGGGCCGCTCTGACCATTCCCTTAGGGAGTCAGGCTACGCCGCCTACTCCTCATGGGCACCGAGGTGTTTCCGTTGACCCCTATGGATCGGCTCCGGCCGATCCCGCGTACCATTCGCAGACACTTCGGACACTGGGTTGCTCGGGGCACGCTCTCTGCGGCTGTGCCCTGGACCGCCCCCCCCGCCGACGATCTGGGTAGACACAGATGCGTCGAGCGAGGTAGGGTGGGGTTACCAGTCAAACCTGGGACATCAACATCATGGCAGATGGGTGGGACACACACGCCTACACATGCATGCCCTAGAACTGTTGGTTCCTTTGTTCTTCCTGAGGGACCACGCGCTGGCCCTTCGGGGAAAGTCGGTGGCCTTCGGGCTGGACAGTCAGACAGCTGTCCACTGTATCCACAAGCAGGGGTCCTCCGGGTCATTGACTCTGTTGGGGATCTCGGTGACGTTGTTCTTCCTCGCGAACCGTCACACCTTCTCCCTGCATGCCTCCTACCTGCCCGGGACTGCCAACCTGTGGGCGGGCACCCTGTCGAGAGGACAGGGCGTTCTTGTAGACTGGGCAATGCAACAGACTGTGTTCGACGACCTCGCGGCTTCCTGGGGTGTTCCGGAGGTCGACTTGTTCGCATCGTAGGAGACGCACAAGTTGCCTCAGTACCTATCCCTCCGGCCTCGCACTCCGGAGGGGGGTCCGGACGCTTTCATGATAGACTGGAACAGGTGGCAGTCGATATACATATTTCCGCCACCAGACGCACTGTTGATGTGCAATGTCCTCGCGAGGCTGCGGCTGTACCGTGGCAGATTCTGGCTAATCGCGCCTCTGTGGCCGGCACAGGCTTGGTACGCCCAGTTGACGCGGTGGTGCCCGATTCCGGTCCCTCTCCCTGTCTCCGACTTCCACTTGAGCCAGGTTGGAGACCTGCGGACCACGTTGGCCTTCGCATCGTGGATGTTCATGAGGCACGGTGGCTCCCGGTCCACGGACGGGACCTGCCTGACTTCCTGGACGACTTCGCCTTGGGGGACTTACGGGTCCCCCTGGAGGTTTTTTACTAGGTGAATACAGGACACTCGCCAGACAGTTAGCTCTCCTTCCTTCGTCCTACGCTCCTGGTTTCCCCTCTTCCGTACACGTCACTTTCAAGTCGACGCTATACGTAACCGCTTGTCTGCCGTCCGGGAGGTCTTTGAGTCCGTCACTGGGCTGGTCATTCCGCCGAAGGAGCTGAATTTCTTCATGACGGCTGCCTTCCGGGAACGACCGCCTCCGCGCCAGATCCCTCCACAGTGGGATCTGGGGCGGGCTCTGGACCTTCTGGCTTCACACACGTATACACGGGCCACTACACCGGTTCCGTTGCTTGGGCGTACACTCTTCCTTGTCGCTCTGGCCACTGGGGATAGGGTGTCTGCACTAGCAGCCTTGTCACGGTCCCAGGAATGCGTGCGATGCTCCCCGTCCTTGAATGTCGTCACGTTAGCCCCCTCCCCTCATTTTGTTGCCACGAATGAGAGGGAGACCCACGTTTTCCAGCCTTTCACCGTCCAGGCTTTACAGCGTGGGCATACTCGCCATATGTTGTGCCCGGTGTCAGCCTTGCACTCCTCTGTTGCGTCTGTGGCGCCGCCTTCGGGTACTGCTGTGTGGGTGTCTCCTCGGACAGGTGGGAGGCTCTCGACAGTGCAGATAGGACGCCACATTTGTCGGACCCTTCGTGCCAGTCACCCTGTTTGTCGGGGTTCTGCGCACGTTGTGCGATCCTTTGCTGCCTCCTTCCGGTTCCTGCGAAGTCGATCCTTACCTGACATCGCCTCAGCGGTTTTGTGGTCTATCAATTCCTTCCTCTCCATGTCCACTGTTTGACCCCCTCGGCCGGTGATAGCTCTCGGGAGTCATGTTTCCTAGAGCTCTGGCGAAGATACCTGGTCATCCCCCCTTGTCCCTCTTTCTTTTACTTTGTTTTCTTTGAAAAAAGGGGGGGGGGGGGAGTACGGGTTTGCAACACTTGATTGCAAGTTTGAGATTATGTATTATGTATACAGTACATAAGTGTTTTTACCAAATTGAAAATTGTGTTTTGTTATTGTGTTCAATGTTTTTGTTGGTTTTGGAAGAAAAGGGATTTTGGGTACAGTACTTTTTTGGTTTAAGACAAGTCTATGTTTTTGCATTGCTATGAATGACGGGCACGTGTTAAAACTGTTCTTTTTAGCTACTCCTCAGTTTTTCACTCTTTTATTAAACTCTCTTGTTTAAATTGTGTTTCTTTGTCATTCATAATTTTGTTTTATGCATTGTTTTTTTTTGGTATGTTGGGCTTGGATGTCCTCCTCCTATTTGTTACGCAGCCTTGACGTTGGATTTGCCAAGACTACTAACAAATTGGGAGGTTTGACGTACCTCCCAACCTACCAAATAGGAAAACCTACTATTTGGTAGTAGTCTTGGAAAATCCAACGTACATAATACCCTCCCTCACGCCGGACCCCTGCCCATCCGCGTTCTTCTGCTGACGTGAGATGTGATAACAAGAGAGGGTCGCTCATGCGCACGTTCGACAGGGATCTGCACATGACGGAACACGGGATGGGCCTTAAGCGGTAACTAAGGTAAACCCCTTTTTCTTCTCTTCTATGCTTTTTTCACCTTCGGTGGTAGTTTTGGTTAATGTACAACGTCTCCTAGAGCAAGATAAGGAGTAGACTCTAGACGTTTTCTTTTTTAACCGCGGTTGGAATGACGACATAGCAGTCAAAATAGACAAGTCGTCATTGCAATTAGGTTAATAGCCTTGACGTTGGATTTTCCAAGACTACTACCAAATAGTAGGTTTTCCTATTTGGTAGGTTAGGAGGTACGTCAAACCTCCCAATCTACAATCCCCAGACTGTTGTTGTTGTTGTTGTTGTTCCCCAGGCTGTCTGGCCGAACAGCCCCAAGGTCTCGAGCAAGGCCATGGCCACAAACGTGCGCCCCCACAAAATCCTCACTGCTTACCACCAACAAAGCCCGGGTGACCGAAGCCACTCCAAGGCAGGGAGCCGAGGAAGGTGCGGAAACGCCCAGTAAACCAAAGCCCCACCCAAGGCCCTGTGCCCCTCAGCAATTATGAAGGGAAAGTTGAGGGGCAAGGGAAATATGTGACGCTTTGGCTCCCAATCTGCCAACTTCTAGGTTGGCAGTAGGGAGGTCAATCCACGGAAAAGACGCCGCCACTTGAGATCTAGAAGATACATAAGTAAAAGGAACAGTCAGAGTAAGCTATGGGTATGGTAGAGATCGCTCAGTTCTCACTCGGATAGACCAGCCCATCACCACATGACTAGAACCCAATCCTCTCAGCATCAGCTAGGAAAGGCCCTAGAAAGCCGCCTTTGGCGGGGGGATAGCTCCCCTATTTCAACTCCTTTCGGGGTTGGGCACCCGCCCAAGACTGTTCACCACCATGGTATGCCACCACTTGGAGTATGGAAACATCATCTGGCATCCAAGATTTAGAGGAGACAAGCTAGAAATAGAAAAGGTACAAAGAAGAGCCACCAAACTGGTCCCATGTTTAACCTCTGAAGTGCGCATGGGGGGTATGAGACACCACACTCCTGTGCTGACGTATTTGAGCTGTTCCCATCACTAACATCGTTATTTTACCATAAATAGCATTAATACTTATCCATATGCACCTATTATAGGTTGATTATAAAGGTATTAACCTGTTACAACAATAAACCAAGTGGAAACAGCGTTTGGATGGTCAAAATCGGCGATACAGGCCGGGAGTTACATAATGTATGGCTGAGGCAACCTTCCTTCCCACCACTTTTCCCCACGTCTGGAGAGACTGTTGATCGATACTCTCTCTCTCTCTCTTGCACTCGCTTGCTAACAGTGATGACAATGCCCTGCTTGCAACTCGCTAATGTTAGCACGAAAATATACCACAGAATAAGGGAATAACAGGGAAAATAGGTGATAACTGAAGGAGGTGAGGAAAGTGGGGAAGGAGGGGAGGTGGAGGAGTGATATTTGGCATGGCCCAGGGGCAATAAAAAATAAAAAATAATAACAAAAACATTTTTTTTTGGGTGTTTTAATTAAATGGATTTTTTTGTTTCCCTTACTCTTAAGAGTCTTCCCGCAGTCCGCCGGGGGAACTCTTAACAGTCTTACCGCAGTTCCCGGGTTAAGAGATCTACCATATGAAAAACGACTCGAGACCCTGAACTTGCCATCGCTGGAGTATCGTAGGAAGAGAGGGGACATGCTCCAGGTTTACAAGATACTAAAATGTGGTATGGACAGGCTTGATCCAGGGAAATTCTTCACCATCATTCAAGATGCATCCACCCGAGGGAACGGCCAGAAAATCTATAAGGAGAATTCAAGACTTTGTGTCCGACAAAATGTATTCAGCCAGCGTATAGTCAATGACTGGAATTCCCTACCAGCTTCTGTTGTTGACAGCCCCACTCTCAACATTTTCAAGACCAACCTGGACAAGCACTGACAGAGGATAAGATATATGCTTCCATAATAGGCCAATAAAGTATAACCCCTAAAATTTGTGTTTGTTACCTACATAATTATACAGTACTTGTGTAAACTTGTAAGATAGGCTACCTCGTAATGAGGAAGCAGTAAGGAAAGTATATGATGACCATAAAATTTAGACCAGAATTATAAACAGGCATTACGCCTCATCTATTCTGTATATTTAGTATCTTAGTATCTTTACACGACGTATGCCCGGTAGCCTAACACAACTAATAATAATAATAATAACTCATTCCAAATTAGGTATTCTACACCACTAGGCCAAGCCTATAACCAGACATACCGGTACGGCGGAACACAAGAAGTGTTTTTGTATTACTTTTGTGACATGCTGCCTCCGAGGCTAGGCTATGCCCATATATTTTAACCTAGTTACCTAGCCTAACCTAGCCAATATTGAAACTGTAAACGTGGGGAAGGATGTAATATCCGAGCGTATGGTCGTCATGTTTACATAGCCTAGGTCAATTGCTCGCGGTTAAGTTACCGTCTATTTTGATGGCTAATTGTTCTGTTATTTGGCCCCTGCTGGCAATATATATAATAAGTCATGGGGGGGGGGGGGGTGAGTGGGGGCTCCTATTAATGTATCCCACGGCAGTCACAATAGACGGGAACATGATCATAGTGTAAACAAGGCGGGCGGTACTCCCAAATACTACATCCTTGCCCAAACTTGTCCAATTACAATAATCAAGGAAAAAGGAAAGGATGTATAGTATCCGGGCGTACAGTTGTCTTGTTTACATAAGTCGTACGCTCGTGGTTACAATCCCGGGGACAAAGTTCCCCCTCATTTTAAATGTACAGTATTATTGTATCCCACGGTAGTCAAAATATACGGTATAGTGATCATACGAGTATATAATTTAAATATCACGGGCAATACGCCCGAAATGCCCGAATACTACATCCTTACCAAAAAATAAGGTGCGAGTGATAAAAAAGCGAAAACTACTTGTTTTGAAACAAAATAATCAACAAAAAACTGGTACGGTGCATTAGTAAGCCCCTTAACCCTCCAGACTCGGAAGGGCTCTTGAACGCCCATAAAAAACACACCCCGAGGCACCCGGAAGGGCTCTTAAAGACCCATGAGCTCAAAGCCTGTAAGCTTGGTGTGCGAGGCGTCGGTCCGACGCATGTAAACAACAGCCGGCTGGACCGACGCCCCGCATCTCCGGCCACAAGAAGGATCGCTTGTTCGTGTGTGCCTGTATGTTATTGTTAAGTATCGAAAAGTAGTGTAAAGTGGCTGTTTTTGCCATAAAGTTATCTCCAATGAAATCATCATCACAACTGAACCAGTTGACTTAGAGAGCTCTACTTAACGCCATTCTACAGGTACGAAACACATCTACGCTTGGGGATGCGCGGGAATGCGGAAGCAGTCAGAATAACAAAGATACGGTAGCCTAGGCGTAGACGTTTTTTGGCCAAAACCCCCGGATTTCGGGGAATATTTATGTAATGCGTAGCCGGGGCTGGAGGGTTAAAGACTTTCCCATTTTCTATCTATATAGGCCTAGCCTATACTGTACTGTACTCTCGGTATATATATTATATTGTTAGCTTAGGTTTATCTGTTTAGATCCTTTTCAACCACTCAAAGTGTACGCATATTTTCAAAGGTACAGACTGGTAGTTTGTAGACAAAACTAGAGTTTTATAAGCTTCGTGTAGAGCACTTGGTCTCTAAATTTGTGTATAGGGCCTATGTATGTATTACATAGCTGTAGAATCAGAGATATGTGAGGTTCTCTTATAGATTATTTCTCTGGGTATCATTGAAGGAGCCTTTCGCCGCAGTTCGCACGTTCTCGGTCACAACCGTTACATTCGCTTCTAATTCTTACAGTTTCTTACAGTAGATCCTCTGGAAAAAGACAAACTAGGCCTGTGTATCCAGCTCAATGCCAGTACTTGCACTGCTGCGGTCGTTCACGTTGTTGGCAGCGGCGGTAGCAGACGCAACATTTTTGCTATTCTGTACTTTTGCTTTATAATCAAACTTCAAATCTTGTCTTCCCCATGCTTTATCAAGATTACTTTCAAACTTCCTTATTGATTCGGAATCGACTACATACTGGGGCAGTGCGTTCCACTCATTTACCACTCTATCACAACATGAGTTCTTTGCCTTTTCAAGCCTATTTCTTTCTTTGTAAATTTTCTTAGTGTCCTCTCGTTCTTGTTCCCTCCCGCATCAAGAAGATACTTTCACACACATCCTCATCATACATTCCTGACACTATCTTAAAAGTCTCTATCATATCCCCTCTCTTTCTCCTGTATGCCAGTGTCCTCAACCTCTGCTCATAGCCCGCATTCTTCAACATTGGTACTAGCTTGCTAGCTCTCCTCTGCACTTTCTCCACTGCTTCTATATCCTTTACCATATATGGAGCCCACACCTGGTTCGCATATTCCAGGTGCGGCCTAACCAGCGCTGTATAGAGATTCCTGAATATTTCTTCGTCAAGTGACATAAATGTCCTCCTTATCAGCCCTACAATTCTATTGGCTTTGTTTATCTTTTCCACTAAATGTTCTGAGAAATTTAACTTATTGTCTATCACTACTCCTATATCCTTTTCTGCATTAACTTCCTCCATCGCTTCATACATACTGCATCCTACCTTGTCTACACATTTGGATATATCATTCTCCAGTTTGACTTTTAAAATGCCCCAGAACGAGAAGCCCACCACGGAAGCCACGAGCGAGAACAACAAAGAAACGGGAACAGAAACACCCGAAGGAAAGGCCCACAGAACGAAAGGACCAGGTGAGAGCAGATGCCCCATAGATCAGCGTGAGAGAAGAAAGAAGGAGAGAAGGCACCAAGCCAACCAGTTCAGACAGGCCGAAGCCCGCAGGGCTAAGCAGCTCCAAACCACACCTGCCTATCGCTTCTAACCACTGACCCTTCCCCCACCTCGCGTATCCACTACCCCTCGTGTCCTACACCTCTTACCCGCCAGACTCTACCTACATGATGATGAACATGAATACACCTTAATTTAATACACCCATGCCCTGTCCCTAAGTTAAGATATCAATATCAACATACCCTAAAATACCTTGTCTTGCCAGACTAAGTTTCTGAAGACAAACCGCCCCCATAAATCTATGTATGTTCTTCCATCCGAGAAGTAATATGTTAACCCCCATGTCATAATTGATAAGAAACTATAATACCCACGGGTACCCCATCGTGCAACCATTACACCTGCCCTATCTTGCCAGATCTCACGACTGAAGATGCCGCGAGCAATCCAGTAACTATATTCCTGCACAGACGAGATGGTATAGGAAATTCCATTGTTCCTGTATTGCCCAATTCTACTCCATGTTCATCAAACCAGGAAATCTTATGTAAGAACCCCTGCCCCCCCCCCCCCCCTAGATTAAGTACACGATGATACCCACGGGTACACCATTGTATATACTGTATAACCATTATTCCTGTAAGACCTAGACAGAGATAATGACTGAAGATGTTAGCAACCATGCAGTAACTCTAATTCTTACCCCAACCAGAGATTGTATAGATAACTCTCTTTTACCATTGTCTCGACGCATATCTACCACGAAACAATAACGAAGCTACCCCTACGAACTGCCGCTTTCTTTGGTATATATTTCATAGAAAACGCAGTTCCCAAGGACAACTAGATCAGCAAGAAATCGTGTCAACTAATAGTGTCCATAACCATCGTATTGACGAGTAATAATACACTATGTTTTTCTCTACTTTTATCCACAGTCAAGCACACACCTCATCTTCCCCACAGTCCACATGATTCTATAATTTCCAGACTCATATACCACCACCTATTGCTCATCCCCCGGTAGCGTTTGATTAACCTACCTTCCCTGTCGTTAACCCCCAATCTAAGATACCAACTGTAGCCTAATGCCACCCCTACGCCCAGAGACCTTAGGGTCAAACTTCCACGTAGCCCCCCTTAACCCTCTCCCTCTCGTTAACCCCCCACGCTCCTCGACTCCCTCCTGACCTAGCCTCTCCACCATACCCCCTGAATATCCTTAACTTTTCCGTTACTAACATTCTTAAACCTTTTGTATATATACTCCTATCCAGCCTACCTTCCCCCAGTAGGAAGGAACACCATTAGAACTTTACTAACCCTTTGCATGCCATCTATTCCCTCACAACCCATTCACAACCCTGTACCAAATGATCGTCAGTGCGAGGCTAGCCGCCTCGCCAGTGACTAACCTCTATTGCCATACTTCCAGATAAATGTGGCAGAGTTAGCAACCCAGTCTCCACCACATCCAACAAACCATGCAATTAACAACCCAACCAATTAAACCAGCTGATCAAGGCACCTTCGGTTTTGGTATTACGAACACCCACATCTGTCTCATAAACAGAGGGTTATTACAAACACTTGTAATATGGCAAGCCTCCAGCCACAGCCGCCCAGACGACCATCACAGAGACAGTCAAAGACCATCTGGACATGAGAGGCACTCAATTCCTGGCAGCAGCCTCCACGAACCAGGACCACCCACTAAACTACATGGCAACACACCCACAGACACCAAGAAATATCAAAACAACACCCAGCACACGGTATCACACACAATAATTGTCCTCTCTCCCTCCCTGTCCACCCCGAACCAACTTCCAGAAGCACATCCATACTCACATCTCTCGCCGATCCATCCACTCACTCATAGACAACACGCAGCTGCAAGCACGACCCCCCGAAATCCATCCTTCCGAATCCTCCCTTCCTCGCGAGGACAGAGTCCACCTGGCCAGGCTGAGATCGATGTGGACACCATCCAGCTCTCCTGAGCTATCAGAAGAGACTGGATGACTCCGTCGTCGACGTCTGCCCGGGATGTAACACAGCACCCCATACCATTAAACACATCATAGAAGACTGCATTTCACACAACCACTTACGCCTACAACACAATCTACGCTCAATGAGAGCTCTGTGGGAAAGCCCGATCGTGGCCATGGCCTTCCTCAGGGACTCGGGGCTGTTCGGCCAGGCAGCTTAGGGAACAACAACAACAACAACCACCCTGATTCCCATATACCTTTCCTAAGCCGAATAAAATCGTCTACTAATAGCCAGAATTAACTCAATACTCGATATGGGTATACAGTACGTATATTATCTCAGTTAAGGGGAGATGGGCCGTTTTTCTGGTCCCCCTTCCTCATGTTTAGCCCCATTAGTTTTCAGATTTAAAGACGTTTGGCCCGTTAGTTTGTCGATTTTAATGCCTTTTGTCCAATTTCTATATCAACATCAAAACCTTTCGTGCCATATATGTGACAATTTTTTCCTGGCGAGCGATAGCGAGCCTGTAATTTTAAGAGAAATCGGCCTTCGGCCGGGACATTTTTCTATCGAAAAATGTACAAATTTATCTTAAAGGGAGTCTAGGGAGTGTTTTTTTAAGCTTGATGAAGGTCTAGCGAGGAAACTAAAACATAAATGAATATATAAAGATATACAGTAGAGCCCCCAAAATAACCGCTGTCCCCTTAACCCTCTGGCTTCCATAATAATACCCTTCCTAAACCGAATACAACCGTCTAATAATAGCCAGAATAAACTGTCCAAACAACTCGTCGGTATCGTCCAAGGGTTAAATATTTCCCCTCGTTTCTCTCCCCTCCCTCGCCCTATGAGTATTATTTTCCCCTTTTCTCGCTTGCAAACCCCCCGCCTTCCTATCCTCCCCCCACACCTACGTTTTTTATCGCCCACTTCCCCTCCTCTTCTAATTTTCCAATGCACTCGGTCTCAATTTCCTGCCATTGATATTTACTTTTAACGTATTTATATATTTTGTTTACTTCATCTCACTTTTTACTTCCCTACTCTTCCATTTTTGTTGTAACCTCCATTTAATTGTTTATTTATTTCCAGTATTTCTCTATCCTATTTACATTGTGCTTCCTCTAGTCTTATACAGTATTTCCCTTCTATTCCGTTTTCGTTTTAACTTCCATTTGATTATTTCTCTCTCTACCCATTCCTTATAATTATCAACTCACACACACACACACACACACTCTCTCTCTCTCTATCTTGCAATTTTCCCATCCATCCAATCTCCATTTCCTCCCGTCTATTATCCACTCTGCTATCCTCCTTTATTATCTGTTCTGGCTTACTCCCCTTCTCTTGCTATTCTCCCCTCTGCCCCCCCCCCCTCTCTCTCCTCTTCGTTTATTTATTCCCTTGTTTATCTCTCCCCGTGTTCTACATACTCTCACACACACACACACACATACATATATATATATCATCATCATCATCAGCCATTAGGAGTCCACTGCTGGACAAAGGCCTTCCTTAACCTTTTCCATGACTCCCGAGACTTTGCCAGTCGTTGCCATGTTACCACTGCAGTTTTTTCTATCTCTTTTTTCCACCTCTTGTCTGGTCTATTCCTGCCGGGCTTTCCTTCTCTGGGGGTCCAGTCAGTTAGTCTTTTACTCCACCTATTGTCCTCTCTTCTTGCTACATGTCCTGACCATCTCCACTTCTGCTCTTTTATTATTTCTATACTATCCTTGACTTTGGTTTGCTCTCTTACCCACGATGCTCTCTTCCTATCTCTTAGAGTTTTTCCTAGGATTGATTTTTCCATTGCTCTCTTTGCACTCTTAAGCTTATTTTCCATGTTTTTTCGGATCCATAGATCATGGTTGGTAGCACACACTGGTTATAAACTTTACGCTTAAGGCATATTGGTAGTGTACTTTTCATGATGCTTTTCTGTTTGCCGAATGCTTTACATCCTAGAGTTATTCGCGTTGTTATTTTGTGTTCATTATCTTTTACTAGTTTCATTACTTGGCCAAGATAATTGTATTTTTCTACTTCTTCTAGAATTTTGTTATCAATCCTAATTATTCCACATTGAGCCTATTAATTGTACATAACTTTGGTTTTACACCTGTTCCTATTTAGACCTACTATGAAATTTTATTGAGATAATTTAGCATTTCTTAGAGCTTTTCTGCATTATCTAAAATTAAGACAATGTCATCTGCAAATATGAGATGGTTAAGGTAATCCCCGACATTATTTTCGTATATTATCTACAATAACGTTCTTTTACACGTAATTTCAGTGTGCTCATTGTGCACATGTGCCTAGTGCTGCCAACCTATGCACATGTGACATAACAACATTGATTTACATGGGAAATATTTGGTATTTTTCTAACACCGTCCTGTTTCCTCCCCTTACTCCGCCACTGTTTCGTTGCCTACGCTCGGCCACAACCATGTATTTCATCAGCTGACTGCTAATACTATACTACTATACTATAATAATACTATAATAAAGAGGAGGTGTGGCAGAGTGGTCTTGCCACTGGACGGTAATCCAATGGACCCGGGTTCGAATCCCAATATGTCAATGGGAAGATATTATTGGGATGGAATTTGTGCTGTACCTAGTTTCAGTGCATTACCACAGCACACCGAAATGCCAAAACAAATAAAAAAATACCCTCATTGTTCCCTGATTAAATAGCACTGTATGAATATTCCCATATTCAAAATATGCTACAGGGGGGCAATGCCTAGCGAGTTAATTGCTCAATAAGTGGCGTTCTGAGATGAGGGTCCAAGTCTGGGGAATGAGACTGTGAAGCGAGGAGGCGGAGCAGCTTCAGAGATGGGATTGCTTCGAGCCGGGGTGCTTCGCATGTCTCACTCCCTAGACTGGAACAAGACCTCACGGGCCTCACCGTGTTCAGCGGTTGACTGTGCAGGCTCTCGGCCTATGCCCGAGAGGGAGTAGTTGGAATTAGAAGAAAAAAAAATATCTTGTTATATTTAGGTTTGTGTTTAGAAAAAAGGTAAATGCAATAAATTTTACTATTTTACAATAAAGTCTGTTGTCTTAAGCATCATTGTATATATATAATTAATAATAATATAATAATATAATTCACTGCAAGAATGCACTAAATCGGACCGTTTTGAAAACGGTTGCCAAACGGGATTTTCTTTTCTCCTGTTCAATTCAAGTATAGCCGTTCGAGCGTAGTGTCTTGCGAGACCTTGGAGAGGGAGGGTCTATGTCGCCCGCTCTGTCACTTGGCTCAACTCCCCCCTGTGACAAATATATTTTTTTTTACTGGATATTTGCTGTTTACACCTATTTCATGGTCTTCAATGATAACATGATCATAATACGAGTAAAATATACACACATGGAGCAGTAATAATGCTTTATATGGTAAATGTAACGCATTCTGTCAAAATCAAAGGTAATTTATTCGCATACACGGCACATTTGAAAATAATGGCACACGTCGGGTTCAAGAAATGGGAAAAAGGTCTTATAATCGACAAACTAATGGGGCGACCTTCTTAAAAACTCAAAGCTAATGGGGTCTAGAAAAAGTGACTACAACTTTTCCCCAATTAACGCCCCTCCTCTCACTTTTCCCCTCCGCCTCCCCTTGCTTCACCTGTGCCCTCTCGCTTAATTACTCCCCCTCGTTTCCCTCCCTTCCCAAAACCCTATATACATTTTCTCGTTTCTCTCCCTTCCCAAAACCCTATATACATTTTCTCGTTTCTCTCCCTTCCCAAAACCCTATATACATTTTCTCGTTTCTCTCTCTCCCAAAACCCTATATACATTTTCTCCTTCTCAAAACCCTATATACATTTTCTCCTTCTCTCCCTTCCTAAAACCCTATATACATTTTATCGTTTCTCTCCCTTCCCAAAACCCTATATACATTTTCTCCTTCTCTCCCTTCTCAAAACCCTATATACATTTTCTCGTTTATCTCCCTTCCCAAAACCCTCTATACATTTTCTCGTTTCTCTCCCTTCCCAAAACCCTATATACATTTTCTCCTTCTCTCCCTTCCTAAAACCCTATATACATTTTCTCGTTTCTCTCCCTTCCCAAAACCCTATATACATTTTCTCCTTCTCTCCCTTCCCAAAACCCTATATACATTTTCTCCTTCTCTCCCTTCCTAAAACCCTATATACATTTTCTCGTTTCTCTCCCTTCCCAAAACCCTATATACATTTTCTCCTTCTCTCCCTTCCCAAAACCCTATATACATTTTCTCCTTTTCTCCCTTCTCAAAACCCTATATACATTTTCTCCTTCTCTCCCTTCCCAAAACCCTATATACATTTTCTCGCTTCTCTCCCTTCTCAAAACCCTATATACATTTTCTCCTTCTCTCCCTTCCTAAAACCCTATATACATTTTCTCCTTCTCTCCCTTCCTAAAACCCTATATACATTTTCTCGTTTCATTTAACTATCATCTGTAAAAACATTGACTATATTATATACCTTCATGTTTGCAGTGCACCCCTACATATATCCCTTTCAGTACCGGTGACGTCCTTGCCATTATATTCTGGCAATTATTAGCCAATATTATTCAGTTTTGGAAGGACCTCTATCAATGGTAAGGCCTCCAACTCTCTCATTTATCCGTGTTAACTCCCATAGATCGTTCTGAAGCTGCATATTAAGCGGAGACGGTATTTGTTCTGGTCCCCTTTCTCCCTAGTGTTTAGTCCCATTAGTTTTGAGATTTTTAGACGTTCGGCCCATATGTTTGGCGATTTTAAGACCTTTCGTCTCATTTGTTATACATTTTAAGACCTATCGTGCCATTTAGGTGTCGATTTTTTCATGGCGAGCGTAAGCGAGCCTGTGATTGTAAGAGGAATCGGCCTTCGGCCGGGACATTTTGCTACCGAAAAATTTACAAATTTATCTTGAGGGGGGTCTAGGGGATGTTTTTCTAAGCTTGAGGGATGTCTAGCGAGGAAACTAACACGTTATGAATTAATGAATTTATCGGCCAAAAAAGCAGTCGGTGTCCCCTTAACTAGTCTAAATATAGCAAAAATATGAAGAAAAAAACAACGTCATCGGTACAGAAAAGGTTAAACATACATCCGGTTTAGATGGCGATACCGATGAATACGCGCTCTGAAAAATGTTGTCAGAAAAATATGGCGATAGAAAATGGATGAAAAACACTCCTGTGAAATGGGGTATACTGTGCTGTGTTGGTGTGGAGGGATACGGGTGGGGTTTTATTTGGTTGTTTCTTCTTCGTCTTTGTCTTCGTCTTCTTCTTCTTCTTCTTCTTCGTCTTCGTCTTCTGCTGCTGCTTCTGCTTCTTCGTCTTCTTCGTAGTAGTAGTAGTAGTAGTAGTATTGTTGTTTCACCATCAATTTTGAGGAGAGAGAGAGAGAGTATTATCATATACCATGCCAAAAGATCCGTTCGCGGGGAGAGGACGGAGGGGGTGGGGGTGGGGGTTGAAGTGGGGGTGTGGGGTAAGGTGAGGGGGTGGGGGAGGCGAATTATTTGTTTGTGGTTCGAGGACTGGCAGACGTGATCACAACATTTGGGTTCCCGGAATTTGGGTTTATCTTGATTTCAGCTACGTTTAAACGATTTTATGAAGCTTAAAAAGGATATAATGTAGCTTTTTTATTTGTTTTATATATATTTGTCTTTGTTTCTTCGTTAGGCCTCCATCAAGCTTAAAAACTCCCCCAATACCTCCCTTCAATATAAATTTGTACATTTTTCAGTAGGGCCGGTTCCTCTTAAAATTACAGGCTCGCTATCGCTCGCCAGAAAAAAATCGACACCTAAATGGCACGAAAGGTCTTGATATTGACAAAGAGATGGGGTGAAAGGTCTTAAAATTGCCTAACTAATGGGCCTAACATCTTAAAATCTGAAAACTAATGGGGCTAAACATGAGAGAGAAATGGGGTCCCGAAAAAACAACCATACCCCCTTAAGTGAGATAGTGTGTAGTCTTTTAATTGGTAGACAATACTGGTGACGTAGTTTGTATTTGATTTCAGCTACATTTAGACGATGTTATGAAGCTTAGGAAGGACATACGGTAGCTAATGGGTTAAGTGAGATAGTGTGTAGCCTTTTAATTGGTATACATCCTTCCTAAACTTAATATAATCGCTTAATAGTTGCCAGAATATACCTTCAGCCCCTTGGGAATACGAAAACGCGTTTCTACATTAATATCTGGGTATTATTCAACGATTTTGTGCAGTTTAGGAAGGATCTCTAGGAATCAAAAAGGTTAAACATATCTTAATTATCCCTCTAACTTCCAAAATGCCTTCCTAAGCTGATTAAAATCGTCTAATGTCTAAGCTAATTGTCCCCGTGTTTAAGGGGGGTGACCTGCTTTTTATTTCTGTCCTTTTCTCTCTTTCTCTGGCTTGTATCCATTCGGCCCCATTCAGCCAACTATTTTAAGACGTTTATCCCCATCTAGGTGTCGATTTCTTCCTGGCGAGCGATAGCGAGCCAGCATTATATGAAGAAATCCGGCTTCGCCGGAGAAATTTTTCTATCAAAAAATGTACAAATTTAGCTTGCTGTCAAACAAAAATAAAAAATATGCTGGCTCGCTACCGCTCACCAGTAAAAAATTGACACCTGGATGGGGATAAACGTCTTAAAACAGTAGGCTGAATGGGGCCAAATGGATACAAGCCAGAGAAAGATAGAAAAGGACAGAACAAAAACAGGTCACCCCCCTTAACCCCTGCAGTACCGGTGACGTCCTTTTCATTACATTCTGGCAACTATTAGAAGATTTTATTCAGCTTAGGAAAGACATCTACAAAAAATTAGTAGACCAACATTCGTAACTTTTAACCTGTTGCCATAAAAAGGGCTGGAGTAAATGGTCTATACATTTCCACACCTACTTCCCTGGCTGACTCTTCCCAAATGGTAGAACTAGTAGCTTGATTACTCTATTCGGTTTTGAGTTGTAGAGGTTAGTGATGAAGATTACTTTCAGGGGGAGGTAGTCGCTTTATCTGGACCCCCTTCTCCCTCATGTTTAGCATATTAGTTTTGACATTTTAAGACGTTCTTTCCGTTAGATTTGGCGATTTTGAGACCTTTTGCCCCATTTCTTTGTCCACATTCACACCTTATGTACTATTTAGGGGTCGATTTGTTCCTGACGAGCGATAGCGAGCCTGCAATCTTTGAAGAAATCGGTATTCGGCCGGGACATTTTTCTACCGAAATATGTACAAATGTATCATAAAAAGGGGCTAGTTTTTTTTCTTTCTTAAGGGGAGGTTTTTCGTTGATTCCCTAGACTTCCATCAAGCTTAAAATTACTCCCCCTAGTCCCCCTTTCAAGATAAATTTGTACATTTTTCGGTAGAAAAATTTCCCGGCCGAAGGCCGGTTCCCTTTAAATTAGTCTCGCTATCGCTCGCCAAGAAAACCCCCCCACCTAAATGGCACGAATGGTCTTAAAATTGACAGAAATGGGGCAAGGGGTCTTAAAATCGCCAAACGAATGGGGCGAACGTCTTAAAATCTCAAAAGCAATGGGGCTAAACATGAGGGAGAAAGGAGTCGAGAAAAAACTCCCTCAAGTGGAAATCTCCCCTTTAATTAAGCTTGCTGGTGGTCTACAGCGAGGAAACTCAAAAATAAAGTAAATAACTCAATCACTATATAGACTAAAACACGAGCACTACCCCCTTAATAATGCATGTAGCGTCTCTCCAAGAGGTGGGTGCTGTCAACCCATCAGGAAGGTATTCTGAGGGGGTCCTTAAGGGCAGATTTTTAGTTTGTTCGCAAGACCTCCATCAAGTATAAAATTAGACCCCCTTTCATGATTCATTTGTAAATTTTTCGGTAGAAAAATTTCCCGGCCGAAGGCCGGTTCTTCTTAAAATAAAGGCTCGCTATCGCTCGCCAGGAAACAATCGACACCTAAATGACACGAAAGGGCTTAAAATTGACTTAAATGGGGCGAAAGTTCTTAAAATTGCCAAACTAATGAGGGCAAACGTCTTAAAATCTCAAAAGCAATGGGGCTAAACATGAGGGAGAAAGGGGGCAAGAAATATATCCCTCAAGTGGAAATTTCCCCTTAATTACCAGGCTTGGTAGCTATCAAGAAAAAAGAGATTGCCTTTGAATTTAACCCTTTCAGTACGATGACGATTTATTATCTACATTGTTCTGGCTGACATAAAGTGATGGTGTAGTGGTTAGAGCGTGTAAGTTCTGTATGTGATAATCTGGGTTCGAATCCCGGGAGAATTACATGCTTTAATTAATTTCATTTAGGGTGTTAGTGGTGTTAAGAACGATGTTAAAGGTAATGTGGCATATTATAATACTCAAAGGGTTACAAATAATCTCAATTTCTCCTTCAGTACAACATCTTATTTCTCCTTCAGTACAACATCTTATTTCTCCTTCAGTACAACATCTTATTTCTCCTTCAGTACAACATCTTATTTCTCCTTCAGTACAACATCTTATTTCTCCTTCAGTACAACATCTTATTTCTCCTTCAGTACAACATCTTATTTCTCCTTCAGTACATCTTATTTCTCCTTCAGTACATCTTATTTCTCCTTCAGTACAACATCTTATTTCTCCTTCAGTACATCTTATTTCTCCTTCAGTACAACATCTTATTTCTCCTTCAGTACATCTTATTTCTCCTTCAGTACATCTTATTTCTCCTTCAGTACAACATCTTATTTCTCCTTCAGTACAACATCTTATTTCTCCTTCAGTACAACATCTTATTTCTCCTTCAGTACAACATCTTATTTCTCCTTCAGTACAACACCTTATTTCTCCTTCAGTACAACATCTTATTTCTCCTTCAGTACATCTTATTTCTCCTTCAGTACATCTTATTTCTCCTTCAGTACAACATCTTATTTCTCCTTCAGTACAACATCTTATTTCTCCTTCAGTACATCTTATTTCTCCTTCAGTACATCTTATTTCTCCTTCAGTACATCTTATTTCTCCTTCAGTACAACATCTTATTTCTCCTTCAGTACAACATCTTATTTCTCCTCCAGTACAACATCTTATTTCTCCTTCAGTACAACATCTTATTTCTCCTTCAGTACAACATCTTATTTCTCCTTCAGTACATCTTATTTCTCCTTCAGTACAACATCTTATTTCTCCTTCAGTACAACATCTTATTTCTCCTTCAGTACAACATCTTATTTCTCCTTCAGTACAACACCTTATTTCTCCTTCAGTACAACATCTTATTTCTCCTTCAGTACATCTTATTTCTCCTTCAGTACATCTTATTTCTCCTTCAGTACATCTTATTTCTCCTTCAGTACAACATCTTATTTCTCCTTCAGTACAACATCTTATTTCTCCTTCAGTACAACATCTTATTTCTCCTTCAGTACAACATCTTATTTCTCCTTCAGTACAACATCTTATTTCTCCTTCAGTACAACATCTTTTTTCTCCTTCAGTACATCTTATTTCTCCTTCAGTACAACATCTTATTTCTCCTTCAGTACAACATCTTATTTCTCCTTCAGTACATCTTATTTCTCCTTCAGTACAACATCTTATTTCTCCTTCAGTACATCTTATTTCTCCTTCAGTACATCTTATTTCTCCTTCAGTACAACATCTTATTTCTCCTTCAGTACAACATCTTATTTCTCCTTCAGTACAACATCTTATTTCTCCTTCAGTACAACATCTTATTTCTCCTTCAGTACAACACCTTATTTCTCCTTCAGTACAACATCTTATTTCTCCTTCAGTACAACATCTTATTTCTCCTTCAGTACATCTTATTTCTCCTTCAGTACAACATCTTATTTCTCCTTCAGTACAACATCTTATTTCTCCTTCAGTACATCTTATTTCTCCTTCAGTACATCTTATTTCTCCTTCAGTACATCTTATTTCTCCTTCAGTACAACATCTTATTTCTCCTTCAGTACAACATCTTATTTCTCCTCCAGTACAACATCTTATTTCTCCTTCAGTACAACATCTTATTTCTCCTTCAGTACAACATCTTATTTCTCCTTCAGTACATCTTATTTCTCCTTCAGTACAACATCTTATTTCTCCTTCAGTACAACATCTTATTTCTCCTTCAGTACAACATCTTATTTCTCCTTCAGTACAACACCTTATTTCTCCTTCAGTACAACATCTTATTTCTCCTTCAGTACATCTTATTTCTCCTTCAGTACATCTTATTTCTCCTTCAGTACATCTTATTTCTCCTTCAGTACAACATCTTATTTCTCCTTCAGTACAACATCTTATTTCTCCTTCAGTACAACATCTTATTTCTCCTTCAGTACAACATCTTATTTCTCCTTCAGTACAACATCTTATTTCTCCTTCAGTACAACATCTTTTTTCTCCTTCAGTACATCTTATTTCTCCTTCAGTACAACATCTTATTTCTCCTTCAGTACACCTTATTTCTCCTTCAGTACAACATCTTATTTCTCCTTCAGTACAACATCTTATTTCTCCTTCAGTACAACATCTTTTTTCTCCTTCAGTACAACATCTTATTTCTCCTTCAGTACAACATCTTATTTCTCCTTCAGTACATCTTATTTCTCCTTCAGTACAACATCTTATTTCTCCTTCAGTACAACATCTTATTTCTCCTTCAGTACAACATCTTATTTCTCCTTCAGTACAACATCTTATTCCTCCTTCAGTACAACATCTTATTTCTCCTTCAGTACATCTTATTTCTCCTTCAGTACAACATCTTATTTCTCCTTCAGTACATCTTATTTCTCCTTCAGTACATCTTATTTCTCCTTCAGTACATCTTATTTCTCCTTCAGTACAACATCTTATTTCTCCTTCAGTACAACACCTTATTTCTCCTTCAGTACAACATCTTATTTCTCCTTCAGTACAACATCTTATTTCTCCTTCAGTACATCTTATTTCTCCTTCAGTACAACATCTTATTTCTCCTTCAGTACATCTTATTTCTCCTTCAGTACATCATATTTTAATGTATTCTACTTGTCTGTCTGATTTTATTCAGCTTAGGAATGACCTGTCGCAGTCAAATGGATAATGGTGTATTGGTAGTGTTGCATATATTTCGCTCTTATATCGCTATTACAACAATCGGTGTTCTTCAGAGCTCTCTCAGTGCATACCCTCTCCCTTGCAGCGAGTGAGACACCCGCCTTTCAACACAGTCCCACTCCTATTCTGTCCAGCTCTCCAACCCAAGAATTGGCAGATTTTCTGTCTTTCTTCTACTTAACAAGTTAATTCTGGAACTCTCTCCATGAATCAATCTTTCCTTCATCCTATGACTTACACTGGTTTAAACTTCGTTTGTTCAGGCATTTTGACCCCAACGTCCTTTGAATTTGGCTCTGTCACTCTTTTGGCTTTGGGGAGACACTCGTTATAGGCAACCTGCCTTTTGTCTCTTTCAAACACATAGAAAAAATGTATATCCCTGTTATTTCCAAGCTTGTAAATTTTATGGTAGCTGGAATAATTTAAGTGATCATCGTTTGTCTGAGGGATTTGTGGAGGGAAGAAATATGCAAATGAGACTCGGAGGGCTTGAGTTATGTGATGTGATTCTCTCTCTCTCTCTCTCTCTCTCTCTCTCTCAAAGTATTATTCGGTATCACGGGCTGCGAAGGGAAAGAATAATTGTTTAACCCTCTAAAGATTATGACGCATTTTGACAGTTTATTCTGGCTATCATTGGACGATTTTATACAGTTAAGGAAGGACCTGTGTGAATTATACAGGTACAGACAATCTCCACTAACCCTCTGACTTCCATTACCTCCTTCCTAATGTAAATAAAATCGCTTCTTAACCCGTGGAGCCCCGGCTAGTTTTGTAATGTTTGCGCACCAGAACCCGGCCGGTTTTCAAAAAATTGTTTTATTCCAGAAACAATAGCGAATGGGTTAGGAATGAAGGAAAAACCACGAAAAACCGCTCAAAAAGCTTAAAAAATGGTCCTACAGAGCCCCCGAAAACGGATTTTATAAGAGTAAAAAATTGAAGGCAATTATCCCAAAAAAACAGGTTTTTGCGCGCTCGCGCGCACGCACGTGAACTTTGAGAGTTTTCAACCATCGGCACGGTTGCGTGGGATACGTACACAGTTCCCATACAAATCTGAGCCCTCTTGAGTGGCTACACCTGAGGTTACGGTCGGCGCAATTAGGGTGACGCGCCAGGCGCGTCTCTGGGGCTGTGCGTTACATACATCGCCGACGCGTCAGGCGCGTCGCTGGGGCTGTACGGGTTAAGGGGAGATGGGTCGTGTTTCTGGTCCCCCTTCGTCCTCATGTTTAGCCCCATTAGTTTTCAGATTTTAAGACGTTCACTCTATTGGTTTGTCGTTTTTAAGACCTTTCGTCCCACTTCTATATCAGTATCAAGACCTTTCGTGCAATTTAGGTGTCGATATTCTCCTGGCGAGCGAAAGAGAGCCTGAAATTTTAAGAGAAATCGGCCTTCGGCCGGGACATTTTTCTATCGAAAAATTTACACATTTATCAGGGGGTCTAGGGATTTTTTTTTTAAGCTTGATGAAGGTCTAGCGAGGAAACTATAAAATAAATTAATATATAAATAAATAGACCCCCAAATATAACCTCTGTCCCCTTAAGGGGAGGTTTTTAGTGCGTTTCCTAGACTTCCATCAAGCTTGAAATTACACCCCCTTGACCCCTTTCAAGATTAATTTGTACATTTTTCGGTAGAAAAATTTCCCGGCCGAAGGCCGGTTCCTCTTAAATTACAGGCTCGCTAACGCTCGCCAGGAAAAAATCGACACCTAAATGGGACGAAAGGTCTTAAAAGTAACATAAATGGGGTGAAACTTCTTAAAATCGCCAAACTAATGGGCGAACGTCTTAAAATTTCAAAAGCAATGGGGCTAAACATGAGGGAGAAAGGGGCAAAGAAAAAAATCCTTCAAGTGGAAATCTCCCCTTATAGTCCATGAGCCAGGCCAGATATCGGTACCACCTGGGGTGACTAAACACGAATGGTACTAAAATGTTTATAGAGTGACTGTAAGTACATTAAGATATGATAGCCTTCTCGCACTGGTAGCTTAGTCTAATTTTTTTGATGCAATAGGGGCGCTACCCAAAAATAAAGATTTTTAGCGTGACGCTCGGCGTTTTCCTCATTTTCTTTAAAATCCATCACACAATCATCGCGAAACTTTGAACACCTATGTAGAATTATATTCTCTACCAGAGTTGTTCCTAGGTATTTTTCAAATTTCCTCATATTTCGGAATATACTCTATATTTTGGGTATTTTCCTCTAAATCTAGAATAAATCCTTAAATATGGGGAACATTGAAAAATATATTCTAACAGCTCTTGTAGCTTATTTGATTCTCTACAAGAATTATTCCGATGTGTATTTCAAGTTTCTCCATATTTAGGGGTTTATTTCATATTTGGGGATTTTTTGTTATATTTTGGGGATAATTTATTATTGGAAGGAGCAAACATATGTAGAGTGGTTTCCATGTAATGTGTTTGTTTGTTCATGGTTTAATGGTGATATTTTTTGCAGGTGTGTGTCGACTGTTTGACGGCAGGATGGAACCATCTGCGAGGAAGAGAGCGCGGATCGACTGTATCATCCACTGCTCTGATGATGACAGCGATGCTCTGGTGTCACCACAGGATTTGGACTCCTGGAACACATTGCTCAGGGCTGCAGAAATCAGGCAGCATGATCCAGTCCTGGAAGCAGCCAAGGGCCTTGAAGAAGGAGGAATACCACACATACATTATCACCGTAAATGTCGTAGTCTCTTTACAATGAAGAAGTCACTGGATTCTATCCTTGCCAAGGGTGTCAAGATAGAATCAGCAAGCGTCGACCCCAGGAGGAGGGCATCAAGGGATGCCCCTAGTACTAGCAGGGTGTATGCCAAAGTATGTATCTTCTGCGAGAAGTCAAGCAAGTACATAAAAACAACAAAGACAAGGGAGCCACTCATACAGTGTGTTGAGCTACGAGCAGATGAGAAGATACGCAGAGCAGCAATAAGGAAACTCAACCAGAGAATCCTTGGTTTAGTTAGCAGAGACCTTGTTGCTGCAGAGGGTCACTACCACAAGTCGTGCTACAAACTCTTCACAAAAGATGATTTCCCAGCGGCCGCCAGGTCGGGTGCAGGTGAAAATCAGGAAGAAAGCGAGGAAGCACGCTACGAAGAGGTTGAGACAGAAGCCCTCGAGGAACTCTGCTTGTATATAAGGACCAAATTATTCCCCAACCCAGAGGTACTGCCTATGACAAACCTCACATCTAGGCTTGAGAGATCCATGATGTCCCGTGGTATTATCCAACTGAAACCAGCGACAAAGAAACATGTTCGCCGAAAGATTGAAACCGAGTTTGGAGAATCACTACGCTTTGTCCCAGATGAGAAAGGAAAGCTTCTAATCTATCCACGCAGCCTCTCAATGGACGACCTTGCCCGGCAAGCACACAAAATGGCAAAAGACCTGCAAGAAGCAAGAGCAGCTAACTCTGAAGATGTCTTAACCAAAGCAGGAATGCAGCTGAGGAATGAGATCAATAAACAAGATGTGAGTCAGCCATGGCCTCCCGATACAGATCAGAATGTCATTCCTGCAGCAGTCACTCAATTCCTGCACACCCTGCTGACAGGAGAGTGTGAGTGTGAAACTCCCTCTGAAAGAGCTCAACGTCTTGCCACTTCCTTTGGCAGTGACTTGGTCTTTGCTGTTACCAGTGGCAAGACAAAACCACCCAAGCACGTACTGCTGACCAATGCTGTAAAGTCTTTGACAGGAAACACAGAACTGATCCGAACTCTGAATCGTCTTGGTCACTGTGTGTCTTACTCAATGTTTGAGGAGATCGATACAGCCCTTTGTATCCAGAAGCTGGAATGCTCAAAGGATGACATTCCACTGCCAGCAAACATCTACCCTGGTGTGTTCACAACCCTGGCCTGGGATAACATTGACCGACTTGAAGAGACCCTAAGTGGAGCAGGTACTTCTCATAGAGTCAATGGCATTGCTGTCCAGTCCAAGGTTGCAGGCTCTGTGCCAGAGAAAGTCCTGCCAGAGATTACCAAGTCCAAGATAAGAAGCATCACTCAGACATCATCAATGCTGCCAATATACAATGTTGGGCGGCGGGCAGGGCCACCTAGGATTGAGACTGCGTATGTCGACACTACCAAGGAAGTCCAGGATTCAAAGACAAAGAACCATATCTGGCTTCTTACTCGAATGTCAGACCATGAGGACCAGTCCATCAGCAGTTGGACTGGGTTCAACATCAAAATGCGCAGAGACATTGCAGTGGTTCAGGACACTGTAAGCTACCTGCCCACTATCAATGCTCCCGCAACAGAAATGTCCACCGTTAATGAAATCTTGGAACAAACGCATGCTATCATGCAGTCCTTACAGCTTAACAAGATTGTGTGCGTGTTTGATCAAGCACTCTATGCCAAAGCTGCCGAAGTTATCTGGAAACAAGAGAAGTTCAAGAACATTATCATCAGGATGGGCGTCTTCCACACAATCTGTAATCTCATCTCCACCATAGGAAAGAGGTTTCAAGATGCAGGTCTTAGAGATCTGTGTGTGGAATCAGGTATCATCGCAGAAGGATCAGTGTCAGGAGTGATGAACGGCAAGAGGTACAACAGAGCAGTGAGACTACACAAGCTCGTGTATGAAGCACTGATGAGGCTTGCATGGAAAGGCTTCCTTTCATGGCTAGAAGAAAACCATTCAAGGGACATACACCATCTAGATGAAACACTGAAGGACATCAACAGCTTTCACAGCAATGTGTCTCAGGGACTCTTTCAAGAGCTGATGGAGAGTGAATCATGCACACATATCATGAAGCTTTTCCAAGTTTATCTTGAGACCCTCAGAGATGAACACAACCTCTCAGCATTCTGGATGTCATACCTGGACATGGTTGAGATCATGCTGGACTTAATTCGAGCCTCCAGAGAAGGCAACTGGATGCTCCACCTAGGAGCAATCCGACAGATGATACCGTGGTGTTTTGCCTATGACAAAGTGAACTATGCCCGGTTCCTAACCTACTACTATGCCTTGATGTCTCGACTGCCCATTGAACACCCAGAGGTCCATGAACACTTCATGCAAGGTGGCTTTTCGGTCCAGATCGGTAGCAAGAATCCCTTTGGACGGATCCCTGTGGACCAGACAATCGAAGAGACGATCAACAAAGACACCCAGACACCAGGGGGCACAAAAGGCTTCAGCCTGAAAGGCGGAGCTGTCGCCAGGTACTACCTGACATCGGAGTATCGCAGCAGGTACTTAAGGCAGCTCAGGACTATGGTAGTAGGCCAAAAGTATACTGACTTCAGCCACCCAGACCTACAGATGCCCAGGATTAGAAGAGATGAGGCCGATGTCCAATCTTTAGTTCAACTGATGGAGACCAGCTGGTTGAACCCCTTCAACGCAGAGCAAGAAGATCTTGTCAGTTTGTCAACTGCGACTATGGCACCACCAGAAGTTGTCAAAGACCTTCTAGGGGCCTACAGAATAGGAGAGGATGCATATCAAGCCTTCAAGGAAGAGCGCCTGGAGATCGATACGCCAACTATACAGTTTCATGACACGATGACGAAGACGAAACTGAGAACGTTCACTAACATCAGAATGAAGCCACGCTCACAAGACCATGCCAAGGAGGTTATCTTAAAGGCTGACAGGAACCTATTTGGCCAGATGATCCTTGTTGCCGAGAACAGAAAGCTCAAAATGAGTGATGTCTTGGCTCATCCCCTGGGGCCTTTGCCTTGGGCACTTGCCAGCGGTGATGGGTCTCTCCGCAAGACCAACAAGGCTGCCCTCGCAAAGGAGTTAGAGAGGAATGTTTCTCCTGCAGAAGTGATACCCGAGCCCTCTGCTACCATAATTGATGGGATGAGCCTGGTCCACAAACTGAAGGGAAACGACAACACTTTTTCACAGCTTGCAGGTACAGCACTGAGTCACGCTGTTCATGAAGGTGCTAAGAGCAGGCGCATTGATGTTGTGTTTGATATCTACAAGGAGACATCCATCAAGGATGCAGAACGAGCCAAAAGAAGTGCAGGCACAGGAATTCATTTCAAGAACATTCAACCTGGGCACAACATCCAGCAGTGGAGAAAGTTACTCGGTAGTTCCTCCAACAAGGCAAGTCTTATCAAGTTCTTGGTAGAAGAATGGAAGGCACCACAGCACAGGGAGAAGCTCAAGGACAAGGAGCTGTATGTCACATGTGAGCAGCGCTGCTTCAAGATCACCAAAGAGCAGTGGGAAGAGGCTCCTGAGCTTAAGTCAACTCAAGAAGAAGCAGACACACGCCTTCTTCTCCATGCACTTCATGCAGCAGAATCTGGGAACAAGTCTGTCATCATCACTGCAGAAGATACAGACGTCATGGTGTTGTGTCTTGGCATGTGCCACAAGATCCCATCCCATCTGTTCCAGAAGTGCGGGACGAAGAACCGGACAAGATTCCTGGATATCACCACACTGAGCCGCACACTGGGAGGCAGCGTGTGTGATTCATTGATTGGTATGCATGCCTTTACAGGCTGTGATACCGTCAGTGCATTCGCTGGCCGAGGGAAGATGACGACACTCAAGCAGGTGAAGATGGACAAGACATACCAGCATGCTTTTCACGAACTTGGACGCTCATGGGAAGTGTCTCCTGAACTCTTTGAGAAGCTACAGGAAATCACCTGCCACATGTACCTACCATCTACCCACACAACTAAGGTAAACAAGCTTCGGTATGAGCTGTTCTGTGCAAGACGTGGAGAGGTAGAGTCAAGTCAACTCCCTCCTTGTGAGGACTGCCTCTTCATGCATGCACTGCGTGCAAACTACCAGGCTGCGATCTGGAGGAGAAGTCTTCAGAGCCAGCCATTTGTTGCGAACCCAACAGACTGCGGTTGGATGACAGATGAGGACGGTAAGCTTGCCGTCAACTGGATGCGAGGCTCACCAGCACCAGATGCTGTTATGCAGCTACTGTCTTGCAAGTGTGTGCGGTCATGCGAACTCCCTAAGTGTACTTGCCTCAGCAATGGTCTAAAATGCACGGACATGTGCAGGTTACAGACATGTCAGAACAAGGCTATTGAAGAAGAGCCGGTGGCACAACAGTCAGATTCCGAGTCTGACGTAGATGATATTTAGGAGTAGTAATTTGCCATAATAGTATGTACAAGCCCATGGCATGCTTAGTGTGTATTTACAGGACTTGTATTAAATGTGACAATTACTATATGCATTTTGTTGACATTTAGGCATTCCTGTCCCCAAATTTGACATTTTAAAAAATTTCGGAATTTTCGGTAGGGTATGTCTATTCAAGAAGTGATAACGACCATTAAGCTACCAATGTGCAAGGGCTATCATATCAAAACATAAACTAGAGACATGTAGCAAGCTAAAAACACCTAAGAGAATTAGTCACCCCGGGTGGTACCGATATCCCAAAATTCGGGTCTTGGCTCATGGACTATTAACCCCTTGAAGCTCTGACGCGTTTTAGCAGTATATTTTGGCTATCATTAGACGATTTTATGCAGCTTAGGCAGGATCTGTGAGTGTTAAAAGGGTAGAGAATCTCCCAATCAACCCTCTGACTTCCATATACCCTTCCTAATCTGAATAAAATCGTCTAATAATTACCAGACAACCAAAACAGAAATGCGTAATGGAGCTTGAAAGGGTTAATAATAGCCAGAAAACAGAATACAAATAAGTCATCGTGTCTTCTAAGGGTTAACCCGTTCAAGATTGGATGACGCATTTCTGTTCTGTTTTATGGCTGCTATTAGACGACTTTATTCAGATTAGGAAGGGTGTATGGAAGTCAGCGGGTTGATTGAGCTAGTGTTTACCCTTTTAACTCCCACAGATCCTTCCTAAAATGCATAAAATCGTCTAATGATAACCAGAATATACAGTCAAAATGCGTCATAATCTTCTAAGGGTTAAGGGGGTAGTGTTTGGTTTTTGGTCTATGTATCTATTAATTTATTTATTTTTGAGTTTCCTCGCTAAACTTCCATCAAGCTTAAAATAGCACCCCCTAGAAAATAGCACCCCCTAGAAAATAGCACCCCCTAGAAAATAGCACCCCCTAGAAAATAGCACCCCCTAGAAAATAGCACTCCCTAGAAAATAGCACCCCCTAGAAAATAGCACCCCCTAGAAAATAGCACCCCCTAGAAAATAGCACCCCCTAGAAAATAGCACTCCCTAGAAAATAGCACCCCCTAGAAAATTGCACCCCCTAGAATATAGCACCCCCTAGACCCCCTTTCAAGATAAATGTCCCGGTCGAAGGCCGGTTCCTTCTAAAATTACAGGCTCGCTATCGCTCGCCAGGAAAAATTCGACACCTAAATGACACGAAAGGTTTGAACGTTGACGAAGAAATGGGGCGAAAGGTCTTAAAATCGACACATTAACGGCACGAACATCTTAAAACCTCAAAACTAATATGCTAAACATGAGAGAGAAGGGGGTCCATAAAAAGCGAGTACTACTCCCTTAAGCCCCAGAAGACCTTAACCCCTTCAGTACCGGTGGCGTTCATTTCATTATATTCTGGCAACTATTAGATTAATTTATTTAGCTTAAGGGGGGGGGGGGCTTATTATTTGGTCTATTTTAATTTTTATTAAATATATATTGTTCTACTTATCCTCGCTAGGTCTCCATCAAAGTTAAAACAACACCTCCAAGATAAATTTGTAAATTTTTTCGGTAGAAATATGTCCCGTCCGAAGGCCGGTTCCTCTTTAAATTACAGGCTCGCTATCGCTCACCAGGAATAAAATAGACACCTAAATGGCACGAAAGGTCTTAATCCTTTCACGCATATGACAATATTTTGAGCCTATTGGGGATACTTTAAAGCCTTTGTTACCATCAGGGGTATTTAGAAACCTTTAGTTTAGTTACTTCAACCTCTGCAGTTGTCTTTGAGTTAGCTGTGGGCAGAAAACTAATTTTGGAGAGGTAATTATAAGAGTGAGAGAACTCTATTTCTTATTGCTAATCTGGCAACCTCTGCGTCATATATGCGTGGAAGGGTTAATATTGACAAAGAAATGGGGTGAAAGGTCATAAAATTGCCAAACTAATGGGCCGAACGTCATCAAATCTGAAAACTAATTGGGCTAAAGATGAGTGAGAAGGGGGACCATAAAAAAACAACCATCTCCCCTTAAGAAGGACCTCCAACACTTTAAAGGCTGCAGACTGTCTCAATGAATCCATCTAGCTACCACCGATCCTTCCTAAGCTGAATAAAATCGTCTAATAGTTGCCAGTATATGATGAAATAGACTTCACCGGTACTGCAAGGGTTAAGGGGAGGTTTTTAGTTTGGTCCCTAGATATCCTTCAAGCTTAAGATTACACCCCCTTGAGCCCCTTTCAAGATAAATTTGTACATTTTTCGGTAGAAAAATGTCCCGGCTGAAAGCCGGTTCCTCTTAAATTACAGGCTCGCTATCGCTCGCCAGGATAAAATCGACACCTAAATGGCACGAAAGGTCTTAAAATTTACAGAAATGGGTTGAAAGTTCTTAAAATCGTCAAAATAATGGGGTAAACGTCTTAAAATTAGAAAACACAATGGGGCTAAACATGAGGGAGAAAGGAGTCCAGAAAAAAATCCCTCAAGTAGATAATCTCCCCTTACCTTACCTTAAAGGGGAGGGTGTGTGCCTGAAGCTGTACAAGGGCTCTCGGGGGAGTACACAAATTCACACTTTAAAGTGTGTGGGGGGGGGGGGGTTCTGGACCACTTTCTCCTTCGTGTTTACCCCCATTAGTTTATAAATAACTTTTACATTCGTCCTCTTAATTTGGTATTTTTAAGACTTTTCGTGCCATTTAGGTGTCGCTCATATTTGCTGGCGATAGCGAAGGCGGGTCTACGGGGTGTTCTTTTGGTTAAGGGGAGGTATTTAGTTTGTTTAAGGGGAGGTATTTAGTTTGTTCCCTACGTTTTCATCAAGCTTTAAATTACACCCCATAGACCCCCTTTCAAGATAAATTTGTAAATTTTTCGGTAGAAAAATTTCCCGGCCTGAGGCCGGTTGCCCTTAAATTACAGGCTCGCTATCGCTCGCCAGGAATAAGTCAACACCTAAATGGCACGAAAGGTCTTAAATTGACAGAAATGGGGCAAAATGTCTTAAAATGTCCAAACTACTAGGGCGAACGTCTTAAAATCTCAAAAGCAATGGGGCTAAACATGTGGGAAAAAGGAGTCAAGAAAAAAATCCTTCAAGTGGAAATCTCCCCTTAAGCTTGATGGAGGTCTAGCGAGGACACTAGAACATCAATAAATATATATATGTAAATACATAAATAAGTAAGTGTATAAATATATAAACCAAAACAATAAACACTACCCCATTAATTCCTGGAGATCCTTCCTAAACAGCACAGAATCCTCTAATGGGGTAAACAGAATGACGTATACATGTTTCTAATATACATTGAACCATTAACCCTTTCTATACCAACGACGTCTTTTTATTTGATTTCAGCTACATTTAGACGATTTTATGAAGCTTAGGACGGATATGTGGTAGGTAAAATGATTAATTTAGATTTATTCAGCCTTTTAATTGGTAGACGTCCATCTTAACTGAATAACATCTTCTAATAATTGCCAGAATATAATGAAAAGTGTGTCACCGGTACTAAATGGGTTGACCGGTGTGAATTCTTCTAACCCTCCGCATGCGCCTATTTTCATTAACGTGGCGGGTGCCCAACCATGAAAGGAGTTGAAATAGGAGAGCTATCCCCCCCGCCAAAGGCGGCTTTCTAGGGCCTTTCCTAGCTGATGCTGAGAAGATTGGGTTCTAGTCATGTGGTGATGGGCTGGTCTATCAGTGAGAGCTGAGCGATCTCTGCCATACCCATAGCTTACTCTGACTGTTCCTTTTACTTATATATTTTCTAGATCTCAAGTGATGGTGTCTCTTCCGTGGATTGACCTCCCTACTGCCAACCTAGAGGTTGACAGATTGGGAGCCAAAGCGTCACATTTTTCCTTTGCCCCTCAACTTTCCCTTCATAATTGCTGATGTGCACAGGGCCTTGGGTGGGGCTCTGGTCTCCCGGGCGTTTCCGCACCCTCTCCAGCTCCCCGCCTTGGAGTGGCTTCGGTCACCCGGGCTTTATTAGTAGTAAGCAGGGAGGGTTCTGTGGGGGCGCTCATTTATGGCCTTGGCCTTGCTCGGGACCTTGGTGCTGTTCGGCCAGACAGCCTGGGGAACAGCAACAACAAAACAAACCTTAATAAAATGTTGCCAACTAGCTATTAATTAGAGAAGTAATGATGAAATTTAACATACAGTATAATATATTAATGTCTATAATAACAATTTAACATACAGTATAATATATTAATGTCTATAATAACAATTTAACATACAGTATAATATATTAATGTCTATAATAACAATTTAACATACAGTACAATATATTAATGTCTATAATAACAATTTTGTCTGTTCGGTGAAGGTCAACCAAAAAGATAGATAAAGATATATATATATATATATACTGTATATATATATATATATATATATATATATATATATATATATATATATATATATATATATATAGAGAGAGAGAGAGAGAGAGAGAGAGATAGAGAGAGATAAATAGATAGATAGGGTGGGAGGGTGGGGAATCTTTCCATAGCTCCCAGCCCTTCCCTAATCTTGAAAATTGAAAGCGCCTTCGGATTGGTTAATTTGGTGCTCTTCAATATGCATTACTGGGTGCCTGGTAAGCGGCTCTCTCTATATCTATCATCTATCTATGTATCTATCATCTATTTTGTTAACGTTATGATACTGCTTATAGTGAAAATATTACGTTATACAATATCACCATCTAAAGACCAGCTTTTTTTCATTTGCATGAAGGAGACAAAAAGCAAAGCTGCCTGTAACAAGTGTCTCACCCAAAGTTGAAAAAGCGATAGAGAACCAATATCGAGGTACGTTAGAGGTAATTTAGGTGTGTCGGAAAGAAGTGTGGTGTGCTTATCAAGTGTAGTGGAATGAGTAGGAGTAGGTGTTTGTGAGAGTCAGCTGGATTGCTCTCTGTGTAGGTGAGGTACAAATACAGAACAGTGGGGAAGCCAGGCAAATGCTTATTTTTAGTTATGATTAAAATACAATCTATTTACAATTATTTATATATTTCTTATTAATAGGAATGCATTAATTTGTTCTTTAAATGTTTGCACATTATTAAGTTTAAAAATATTAATATACCAGCTTGAACTATTCCACATATAAGAGTATATAATTATACT
Source organism: Paralithodes platypus (assembly GCA_032716605.1). NCBI lineage: Eukaryota > Metazoa > Arthropoda > Malacostraca > Decapoda > Lithodidae > Paralithodes > Paralithodes platypus. The sequence continues at coordinate 9,648,659 of CM064525.1, read as the reverse complement.
GTATGTGAAAGAACGTTGAAAGTGGGTGGTGGTGTGTGGTCGTGGCATGATGACAGCTCTCTCTCTCTCTCTCTCTATATATATATATATATATATATATATATATATATCTATCTATCTGCTTTTCTTTCTTCTATCTTTTCCCACCGTCCTCTTCTCTCCACTATCATTCTCTTTCCTTCCCAACTTTTCTTTCCCTCATACTTTCTTGCCTCCTCTTCTTCTCCTTAATATCCTCTCTCCACTACTTCTGTCTTCATTTGTGTTCTGCCTCTTCTTTACTCTACTCTCTTCGTCTTTCTTACCATTTCTTCTATTCTCTTCTTTACTCTTCTCCTGTACTTATTTCTTCATTTTTTTGTCTATGTGAGTGAGGGAGACAACATTCATAATTGCCTCTGGCGAGTGCCTCCCCCACAGTTGAAAGAGTGACAGGGCCAAAATCAAGAGACGTTCGAGCCAAAATGGCTGGAAACACGGAGTTTGAAGCAATTAAAGTCATACGAAGGGGGAAAGACTGATTCTAGGAGAGAGTTCCAGAGCTCAGCTGTTGAATAGAAGAAAGATTGAGAATAACGTTTCACTCTTGGGTTGGATAGTTGCACAGAGTAGGGGTGGGATTGTGTTGCAAGTCGGGTGTTATGTGCTCTACGAAGAGGGGGTGGTATACACTGAGAGAGCTTGGAGGAACACTGATTATTGTAATAGCAGTAAAATAGTGAGAGAGATGCAACATTGCAGCGAAGAGATAGATACTGCAGATAATTGGTGAGTGGACGTGAGTTAATGAAACGGAAAGCTTTCTTTTCTACTTTGTCTAGAATTGCTGTGTGAGAGGATCCTCCCCACACGTGTGAACAATACTCATTACATGCACACACACTGCCCCTGTACAGCGCAAGAAGCTGAGCAGGGGTAAAGAACCCCTGGAGGCAGTTGAGCACACCCAACTTCTGGGAAGCTGTTTTAGCAAGAGTGGTAATGTGATCTTTCCAAGAGAGATCAGAAGAGACACCTAGAATATTAAGAGAATATAAAGGGTTAATTTGTATGTTGTTGAAGAGTAGATCATAAACGAATAAACAGATGGAGGAATTGAGTTTTGGAAGCACTGAAAGTATCAAGGTTTTCTCTGTCACAATTAGAGATAATAGAGAGATCAGAAGATAGCTATTTTATGGCCTCCTTACGTGAGTTTTGGAGTTCCTGCTGTAAATAATTTTGTGGAAGGCTAGTTGTTGTTGTTCCCCAGACTGCCTGGCCGAACAGCCCCAAGGCCCCGAGCAAGGCCAAGGCCATAACCGAGCGCCCCCACAGAACCCTCCCTGACTACCACAATAAAGCCTGGGTGACCGAAGCCACTCCATGGCGGGGAGCTGAGGAGGGTGCGGAAACACCCGAGAAACCAAAGCCCCACCCAGGGCGCCTGTGCCCCTCAGCAATTATGAAGAGAATGTTGAGGGGCAAAGGAAAAAATGTGACGCTTTGGCTTCCAATCTTGGTAGATTGGGAGGTCAATCCACGAAAGAGACGCCATCACTTGAGATCTAGAAAATATATAAGTAAAAGGAACAGTCAGAGTAAGCTATGGGTATGGCAGAGATCGTTCAGTTCTCACTCTGATAGACCAGCCCATCACCACATGAAAAGAACCCATTCCCTCAGCATCAGCTAAGAAAGGCCCTAGAAAGCCGCCTTTGGCGGGGGGATAGCTCCCCTATTTCAACGCCTTTCGGGGTTGGGCACCCGCCCTGTGGAAGGCTAGTTGAATAGTGTAATGTAGAGTCATTAGCATATGAATGAATGGGGCTGAAGGTGCAGTTGAGAAGGTCATTAATGAATAATAAGAAGAGAATTGGAGATTGGAAAGAACCTGAGGAACACCGGAGTTGATAGGTTGAGGAAGTGAACGGTGGCCGTCCACAACCGCAGCTATGGAACGGCCGGAAAGGAAATTAGAGACAAAGGCACAGATGGAAGGCTAGAAACCAAAGGAGGGTAGTTTGGAAATAAGGGATTTGTGCCAAACTCTATCGAAGGCCTTTGATATGTCTAGTGCAACAAAAAGAGTTTCACCGAAGTCCCAAATGGAGGATGATCAAGAGTTAGTAAGATAAGAAAGAAGATCACCATTAAAGCAGCCCTTAACCCTTACTGTACCAGCGACGGTTGCTTTCCGTCAGTAAAAAAGTCACTCGTCAATACCAGCGACGGAGGACGTCCGTCAGTAATATGCGGTCCTTGTAAGTGCCCGTATCGAGCGGTATCTGGTACCATGACTTGTACGCACTGCTTTGAGATATTGGCAACACTTCTCAGCTTGCATCTTAACTCCCACAGGCTAGCTGGCTCAGTACTTCTCCAACTTTCGGGGTGAGAGGGTGTTTTCTCTTGACTCTGAAGCCATTTTGGCCACAATGCCTGGTACTGGAGGGTACATTTATAGTAATACCCTCTCGTACAGTAGGGGTTAAGGAACCCATACTGGCAGTCTGAGAGTAAGTTATGGGAAGATAAATGCTTAAGAAATTTTGAGATAAGAATAGTTTCAAAAACTTTACAGATGCAAGATATGAGAGCAATTGGACAGTAGTTGAAGAGTTGAGAGCGGTCACTCTTCTTTGGGACAGGTTGAAGGAGAGCAAACTTCTGTTCCCTTCTTTCTTCCTTTCTTTACTTTACTCTTCTCTTCTACTCCTTTCTTCCTTTGTCTTCTGTTCCCTTCTTTATTCGTCTCTTCTACTTCTGTTCCCTTATTTATTCTTATCTTCTACTCCTTTCTTCCTTTGTCTTTTGTCCGCTTCTTCACTTTACTCTTCTGTTCTACTTATTTCTTCGTTTGTATTATGATCCTTTCTTTACTCTTCTCTTCTACTCCTTTCTTCATTTGTCTTCTGTTCCCTTCTTTACTTTTATTTTCTTCCCCCTTCTCATCTCCGTTTTCCTCCTTTCTCTTTTTCTTCTTTCATTTCCCGTCTTAATTTTTCTCTTATTATCTTAATTTCTCTTTATTTTCCTTTTTTCTTCTCTTGTCTTCCCTTCTTCGCTCTCCACATCTCATTTCCCTCCTTACTTCTATTCTCACATTTTCTCTTCATTTCTCCTGTCTCCTTTCTCTTGTCTTCAATTTTCTTCTCTTCTCTCTTTATATTTTGACTCACTTGGCTCCCTTTCCTATCTTTCTCTCTCCCTCTCTTTATCTCTTTCATCTTCTCTTCATTTCTCATTTCCTCTCCTCTCTTATCTTGTTCTTTGCTACTAATTTTTCATAATTTATATTATATTTTCTGTTTTCTGTTATTTTCTTTGTTCTTCATTTCTCTCATTTTCTCTTCGTTCCTCCTCTCCTCATTTCTGTTTTCTTCTTATCTTTTCTCCTCTCTCCTCTTCTCACTTCATTTCTCCTCCTCTCCTCTCCTCTCTTATATTTTCCTCTCCCCTCTTCTCTTCTTTCTTTCTTTTTCTTCTCTACTCTCCCTTTCTCTGCTCTTTTTCTCCTCTCCTCTTCCCTTCCCCATCACGTTAGCTGAGACGTTTCCGACCAGTAAGCAGAACCCTTTCTCAGATTCGTCTCTTCTTTTTATACGGACTCGCTTGGCATCATGATAGATAAGCTCTTCTTTCTCAACCATTCACTTGGGCCCACTATTTTTATCTCATATTTTAGTTCCTTTTATTTGACATCTATTATTTCCATTACTTGCTAGACATGAAATTAATGTTATTATTGTGGTGCCAAATTTCCCAGCGCATGCCCCAAGAGTTGTAAAGTGTGAATATCAATCGAAACAGCAAGCTCTGAGAGGAGAGGTGTGGCTTTGCAAACCCCGCAGCCAATCAGCGCGCAGCATTGTCTGTAAGGAGGGAGGAGTTTTATCAGCCGCCTAGTTTTGCCTACCAGCGAGCTGATTGGTTGGTTACGTACCACCCGCCTTCAAAACTGTCCTACACTCTGTATCCCATCAATAATGAGTTTACTTTCCTAGGGCAAGCTTCTTACTCCCGTAAGCTCCGAGAAAAAAGGAATAACCACTGCCGGTACACTATTATGAAGAGGGGAAGCTAGTTAAATGAAAAGTGAATCAAAGCAGCCGCCTGGGGGAAGATATTGCAGTCCGCCCGGCTGGACCAATCAGCGCACTCGCTTACGTGACGGGCGGTAATATATGGAGGGGGCGGAGCGTGACCGAGCCAGACTTCAGTACCAACGCCGGAAAAGCCGAAGAACGCCACGAGGCCTAAGCTTCTGCTCCCACGACCACTGAGAATGCAACGGAAGGAGCCTGCTACAACAACATCGCCTACTCATGAAGAAATCAAGAAGACGCCAGCAGCAGAAAAAAACATCTGAAGTGGAGCCGACCTACAACCCGATGAAGACACAGCAACCGACTCCAGAAATCGAACAAATTCAACCAAACTACGACCTGAGAACTCCACCCGGCACCTGCGCAAGGACATACATCCCCTGGTCGCACCTAAAGGATCTCAAGGACGGAGAAGCCCACCAGCCCCCAAACATCAACGGGTGATCAAACTACAAATAACGAAACTCATCAATATCTACACCTCCCCGAACAGAGCCAGACTTCAGCACGGCACTGGCCGGCAACATCAACTCTCTGGGTGCTACCTCCCCTCGCACCCTATCCCTACATCCATAAATGGGATTAATGCAATAAACCAAGAACAGCAAATAGAAGAAGACATACAGAGGCTACTACAGGAGTGGAAGAGCCGAGTCGTCCAATCTCCTTACACCCAGCTACACCTGCAGTATCACCGGGCCTGTTCACATATTGCTTTTGGTGGCCAGCCAGCCGGGGGAAACTGATGCAAGCTTGGGAAACCGTCAAAAAGAAGAGAGAAGAGAAGAGAGGAAAGCAATAATACAAAAAGAGATAAATTAATTTACCTGGCTGTGTGCCATTACCTATTTTAGGTGAGCCCTATTAAAAGACACAAATTGACAAATGATGAAATGAAACTGATAAGGGTTATTGGGTCAGCTTTCAATTGTTAGTAAAGTTAATTTTTTTTAGCTAGGTGTTAGGTTCTGTCAATTGTGGGAGTTAGTGAAGTGGGAATAGTCATTAATGCAGAGTTTTAGTTTATTTAATGTTGGACACAAGGCAATCAGGGACGTTTTTCCTGCCGTATATTGAGTTCAAGAAATGGGAACATTGTATATCATTGAGGAGAGACACTGTGATTATGTCTCTCAGATTCTAGAGGAGTGGAGAACATAGTTTTGTGGATAGCTTAATTTAGTTTGATCTAGCGCAGGAAAGGCGATTTCAGCTGACCCATTTGGAACTATCTTATGTTAATGAGGACACTGATTATTCATTGCGGAAATTATATTTTAAAACGTTTGCATGAATACGTCAAGAATATATATTTTTACTGATATTGGAGTATCCATAAATTGGCTACTCATTTATTCAGTTTCAGTTGATACTTGAGTGCTATTAGTGTGACCTAAACCATTCGAAGCTAAAGTAATTTATACCCTGAATAGCGCCCGTAGTGATAATTCATTACGGGATTATATAATTCCAAAGAACGTAATTATACCCTGCAGTCGCAAGTATTCAAACCCTGGTATTGGTATGAACTTACATTATTCTGAGGTGGGAATTACTAATAGATTAAGGAATAATTATACGTTATACCTGAGTTAAGAGGTTTATGAAATATGGTCAGAGTTTATGATTAACTGTCAAACTATTCCAACCCCTGTAGTATAAGAAAATATATTATACAACAATTATAGGGGTTCGACCCCTACGGGGAACCCCTATTGTAATCATTAAACCTACTTATTCATCCAAATTATTTTTCCACGCCGGTTTATACGCAATAACTCCAGAACCGCTTTTTGGATCGGGATCAAACTTTCACAAGAGGTGCGTTTTTGTATTGGGCAACTTTTAATATGCTAAACATCCGGCATGGTGGCCAAACAGGTCCGTGGCAGCCGATTTCCCGAAACATTTGACACCTAAATACCGTCTCTCCCACTCATAGGAAATTATTGGGCTTTGGCATAGAGAGACGCAGAGTTAGAGGGGATATGATAGAGGTATTCAAGTGGGTTAGTGGGATAAATAAAGGGGACATGAAAAATGTACTAAAGCTCAGTGATAGCGAAAGAACTCGTACAAATGGTTTCAAATTAGATAAATTTCGTTTCAGAAAGGATATAGGCAAATATTGGTTTGGTAACAGAGTTGAAGATGGGTGGAATAGGCTACCAAGTGATATAGTGGGATTAAGAACAATAGGGAGCTTTAAGATAAAACTAGATAGGCATATGGATGAGATGGGTTGGGTGTGAAGGGGATCTACCAGGTGTGGGCCAATCGGCGCTCAGCAGACCCCGTAATCTTGTGTTAATCCCTTACCATTTTGGTGGGGGCAGTACTCAAGGTATTAGTGAGTTGGGCCTATAATTGGGATTGGGTGTGACAGGGATCTGCCTTGTATGGGCCGATCGGCTTTTTGCAGACTCCCATTTTCTTATGTTCTTATATGGACTCCACTACTAATGCTCCGCAAATGTTATAGAGGTTTTTCTTTTGCACGTGGGTTTTTTCCGGCAATCTTGAAAAAAACTTGAATTCCACTTAAAATTCCACATCTTGAAAACTACACCGATGATCAAAGCCATGTTTGCGTAGTTGGGTGAGGCTCGCAATTCCGAACGTTTTGATACCGAAAGAATATAAATGGGTGGAATAGTTTGGCCGCAGCATTGAAAACTGTCTATTCTTAAATTAAATTAAAACCGTATTCACTACCCACACAAAGTTTACAGTCTACAGTCTATACTCTATAGGCTCCCACGCATCCCCTAGTTTTGCTTAATAACATAGTTGATTAATTATTCAGATCTATTATTTTTAAAATGCCCCAGAACGAGAAGCCCACCACAGAAGCCACGAGCAAACACCACACAGAAACACCCGGAAGAAAGGTCCACAGAACGAAAGGACCAGCTGACCGAGCCAGCCATTTCAGACAGGCCCAAGCCCGCAGGGCTAAACAGCTCCAGGACACACCCATTTACCTTTTCTAAACTGACCATTTTCCACACCTCACGTACACTAACCCCCTCGTGTCCTACACTCCTAACTACAAAGATGATGAACAGGAATATACATTCATATTAAAAACACCCATGCCCTGTCCCGACGTTGAGCCAATGCCAACACATCAGACAGCCATAATTATATCTATGTATGTTCTTACATCCGAGAAGTAGATGTTATATATCTTAGAAGTTAAAACACCCACGCTGTCCCTAGACCTCGTATATCATTTTCCATGACGAGTATAGATATATGTAACCCGTGCTCAGTCGCCCCTTGCATTGTTCCTCTAGTAACTAAGTCTATAATATTAACTGCCACCAGCATTGATACGACATAGCGGCACTGTCCTTGCTACAAAGATGATGAACAGGAATATACATTCATATTAAAAACACCCATGCCCTGTCCCGACGTTGAGCCAATGCCAACACATCAGACAGCCATAATTATATCTATGTATGTTCTTACATCCGAGAAGTAGATGTTATATATCTTAGAAGTTCAAACACCCACGCTTGTCCCTAGACCTCGTATATCATTTTCCATGACGAGTATAGATATATGTAACCCGTGCTCAGTCGCCCCTTGCATTGTTCCTCTAGTAACTAAGTCTATAATATTAACTGCCACCAGCATTGATGCGACATAGCGGCACTGTCCTTGTGTCGTATTGTGCCAAGTACAGATCAACCAGGTTTCATCACCTTATTAGGACGACGACTATAATGTCATCGTTCATCGATGTATGCAATCCTTAGGTTAAGTATTTTTATCCGCCATTGTGTTCACCTTTTTCCATTTACTTTCCACAATTGTCATACGTCTTCCCCTTGCCTCCTTCGTATCCACAGTCCACACTACGCCAATTTACTTCGTGTCTTACACCTCTTACCCCAACCAGAGATTATAATAGATAACCTGGTTACCAGTATCTGTCATAAGTACCCCGAAACAATAACTAAGTACCCCTACGAACTGCCGCTGTTGTTGGTATTTATATTTAATAGAAAACGCAGTTCCCAGGGCCAACTAATAGTATCCATAACCCTCGGACTGATCACATAACTCTATCTTTTCCAGACTCATATACCACCCCATAGTTGCATTCCCCGGTAGCATTTGGCTAACGTATTCTACTGCCTTTTCAAACTTCCATATCAATTGTAGCCTAATGCCACCCCCACGCCCAGGGACCTTAGGGGCAAAATTTCCCTGTAGCCCTTGAACTCTCCCCCCCCCTCTCATTAAGACACCCGCGCTTCTCGACTCTTGTCCGACCTAGCCTCTCTCTCATACCTCTTGAAGATCCTTGAATTGTCCGTTGCTAACGCTCTCCAACCTTTTATATATATACTCCTATCCAGCCTACCTTCACTTAGTAGGCCAGAACAACATTAGAACTTTACTAGCCCCTTGCATGCCATCTATTCTCTTACAACACATTCACAACCCTGCACCCAATGGTCGTCGGTGCAAGGCTAGCCGCCCCGCCAGTAACTAATTTCTATTGCCATACTTCCAGATAAATGTGGCAGAGTTAGCAACCCAGTCTCCACCACATCCAGCAAACCCTACAATTAACAACCAGCCGAGTAAAACCAGCTAGCTAAGGCACCTTCGGTTTTGGTATTAAAGACACCCACATCTGTCTCATACACAGAGGGTTATTACAAACACTGGTGATATGGCAAGCCCCTAGCCACAGCCGCCGGATCACTATCACAGAGAGAGGGCGCCCAGCTCCCCCTTTTTGCCCACCCAAGGAGGGAGACCCCCACCCCCGCGGAGGTATACCTGGCCCCTGTTTTGACTTTCGAGTCATTGCCAGGTAGCACAGGAATTCTTCCTATCAATGAACTAACCATGAATGACTAACACCTTTACAAACCTCTATTAACTCACACTAAACCATTTACCTTTCTTGCATGCTCTGATCACTAAATTAGCACCTCAGCTATACCATAGAACGAAGATTGAACAATCTAGAGAGACGCTCCTATCACAGCTGTCCCCATCCTCCTCGCAAAGTAGATCCAGTCTCTCTCCCCTAAATACGTCCAGTATAGCCAAAATAGTACCTCTTACTAAGGCTCAGTTATATGAAAATATAAAGGCTTCCTATCGCCCTGTGCCACAACAGTAAATACCATCTTACCTAGTCCCCATATCTATTGAGAGCTCAATTAAGTCCATAAGACTCGAGATCCCTACTGTCTACAGGGTCCAGAACCGAGCCTATAAATCTAATTCCCGCCCCCAGTCAAATCAGTTGAAAGCTAGACACCAACCAGTGGTCACTACCCTGCAGTTTACCTCTAGCTCTGCCCTTGTGTTGTTCCGGAGTTGAGAGATTCCAGATCCGGCAGACTCCGTGGCAGAGAAGACTGATAGAAGCATCTGTCCATGTACAAGTCCTAACGTGCACCTTATAACCTTCACACAAATTCGTGGGTATATAAGTGTGTAGCCAGCAACGATCATCAAGAGATCCGACTTGAGAACTTCCTACATTTTGGACCATCTGGACGGCCGAGGAACCAGTCGTTAGCCCCAACATCACCGGAAGCAAGATAACCAGGACCAGGACTACCCATACTATTCAAGATTCATGTTGCTAGTACTAAGTGTTATAGTACTAGCTTGATACTCACTTATTAACTTTCTATAAAGTGGCTAAGACCTTGCCCAGTGTAATTCATATTTAACCATTCCATTTGGGACGTACTAAGCGATCAGTGCTCTTTAATTAACAGGCGACCTTGACTCTCGTAATTACCTTATTCAGATATTAAAACTCGTGATATCTAACGTTCGCCCACTGATTTGTGTTCTACGTATTTCTGCCTTAACCCTTAACTGTCGGCGCACAACATAAGTCGAGTTAAATAAATCTGGACTATGTGGCGGCGCTCGACATAGGTCGTGTGGCAATTTCAGCACGTAATGTTGCTGAGAGAGAGAGACATGTGGTGGCAGGAGAGTAGCGAGCGTATGACTGCTCCAGACCACCGCGGCGAACCTACTGACACGAATCCCACCTCCTCCCTCCCTCTCTCACTCGCTATATACGGAATTGTATGGGGAAAGTGCCTAATTACATGCTTTTTGCACTCGCGTTGCACGGTTGTTGCAAGAAAACTAGCCATCATAAAAGGATCGTTATGGTGTCATTCGAAAGCTCTGTTTATGCCCTTTCAGGGATAGATACTTGTTTTACGCTCTGGGTCTTATTTAGGCATGAAAATGATCACGTAAACAGCCCTATTTTGGCTAAAAACACCCCGCTGGGCGGTACATATAAATAAACCGCCTAGGCCGCTAATAAGGTGTTAAGAATATCAAACTTAGTTCAGTACCCCCATGAGGTTACTAGAGATTTCCGTGTTCTACAATATACGCGTGTCTAATCCTAACTGTGAGCTGCTACTTGGGCACGCGACCAGCCAGCAAGAGGTCAAATCAGTGACATTGAATTATACGAATATATTGAGGTCTTCCAGTAAAATAAAAACTTGCTAATTAAACCTGTGATCAGAAGAATATACCTGAACGTTGGAAGTGGGAGACTAGGCTCCATCCAGATCCGCTAATGCTAGCAGTTCCCTTCTATCATTTGTTTTGTGCGAATATAACTATCTTTCTATGCTCTTTATTTCTTTATTTCAATAAACGTGAACTTGTGTCGTGTTACCGTGTGTTTATTTTGTGTTCTCTATTCCTCATACCTTGTATTGTGCATGCAGCCTTCTATACCCAGTCATTCAGAACTCACATTACCCAAGTTAAACCTGTAGAAAAACAGGGCATAACAATTTTGTTTTTATTTCTCTCTCAAAACAGTTAGAGTCCCTACGAATTCCACCAATTATTTAGCCAACCTACCTATACATACCTACCCTACCAAATAATAATGATAATTCAAATTTATTTTTAGTGAATAGAGTATTGGCTAAGGTTTTTAACAATTCCTCCCTTTGCCAAATGCTTTGTTTAATAACAATGGTATGGACCTTCAGAGTTTGATAATTGCCCGTGTGACAGCCTTCACCAAGGAATCTGGTACGTGTAAAAGAGGAGAGCCCACTCAATGTAATAAATCTGTTCTACAGCGACAGTGGTGCCTCTACAGGCCAATAGGTGATAACATGTTGATCAAGCCATTTGTTTCCCTCTTGATATTGTTTATACAAACTAAGATGATACTCTGAAGATCACTTGCATGTACAGTATAGCCTAGTGTGTGAATGCACGAACAATAAGGAATTCTAAAGAATAAAACGCTTCCTCCCCATTCAGTTAATGCCTGGCAGATTTTGTTTATACCTATCAGCCGATTGGGGGCGCTGGGTGTCGGCAATATCCACCAAGCATGTTGAAGTGGACAATCCTTTCCCTATGCTCCTTTGCTTGCCTTAACCCTGCTATTACAAACTTTATGCTGACATAGACCTTATATGCCCATAATAATTATGATTTAAACTTTCAGTCATACTCCATCCCACACTTAACTCACTGCCATAACTTAACCCTCCAGACCCGGGGCCTCTAGCTCGCGACTGTACTGTGGTACCGGGTGTTTTGACGATTATTGGGCTGTTAACTCACCTGTAACTCAATAAATAGGGCATGTAATGTTATGAATAAAAAGCTAAAATGTTGCACAAACCTTCCTCTGTAGAATGCCGTGGAGTAGAGGTCTCTAGCCCCAGTGGTTGCATAATGGCGAGCGCGGGAAGTAGAGTGATTTTCGGCGGAAAATTCTTCCCGCGTTCGGATGCGTCGCCCCGGCCATGGCTACCACGCACCAAGCCACTTGTCGCGCCATAGTGTTTACCTCCCTTAGACGATTTTAGTGTTTGATATTGAGAATTTGATGTTTATTTGATATTTTTATAGTTATTTTGCGGCCAATTATATAAAGTATGTGTATTAGGGTATCACTGTCACTAATATTGCTCTTTTTCACTCGATACCGTACGCTTTGTTAGTAATTGAGGTAGGTTATTGTTATATTAGGCACTGATTATTCGTTATCACAGGTGTTTATTATACTTTGGCCATCAAATATTAGGTCTTGTGTCACTTTCACTTTGGTAAATATGCTTTAGAGAGTGTCACTGTCACTGATAATGCTCATTTTCACTCGATACATGGGAGTAGGCCCTTGGGTAGATTGGGAGATAGAAGCCCAAGTATTTGCCACTACTATCACCTCCAAATCTTCACATCAAATTCTCCCAGAGAATCATACTTACTTTTCCCTACCAGTATCCAAAGCAGAAGGGGTGTCCCCAGCCTTATATTTCTGGCGGCCCCCAAAATGTCATTACATGCCCTGGATGAACCTTTCTCTCCCCCCCCCCCCCCCGGCTGCTCACTTGGAGCGAGATTTTAAGTTACGCAATAAAGCCTACCGGATGTTCTCTCAGTACTTGGCGAGTCATCAAGTAGCCGCCTCTCATGCACGCACGATCTCGGCCATCACGGACCCCCAAATTAGAAAAGCTATTGAGCTGTCGCATAGACTTTTGCTACAAAATGCCATTCAGTCCCTAGGAGACATTAGAATTGCAATCTTGGAGGCGGTTCGAGCTCGCCAAGATCTGAGAGTTCATCTGGTGAGGAAGTTGCTGGCGGACATAGGTCGCCGGGTAACTCTCTCCCCGGTTCTTACTGCCACCCTGCTTAACTCTGAAACTTGGAGTTTAGTTTTTAATATGGTAAGTGGGTGGAAGCAGGTTACCTCCCAAGTTAGGAAGGACCCACCTAAGAAACCCTTTCATAAATCAAAGGGCGGTAACAAACCGTTCCAACCCCAATCTAAACAGGCACCACGAAACCCCAGACCACCTCCTCAGTAGGGAGGTAATCAGTACAAACCCAAACACGGGTATAAGGGTAAGGCCCCATATAAAGTTCATCAGGGCACTGCACCAGCCAAAACTAGTCAAGCGTCTGATGCCAACCTACCCCCACCTCCAAAAAACTAGCCACTCACACTCTCCACATCCCAGGGCTGAGCTCAAAGGCCCTAGATTGGGGAGTTGCCTTGAAGGACGAACCCCGGCTGCACCTGGGTTCGTTCCGTGCATTCCGCTCAGCCTGGCCCAAACATACCTGGGCCAGGAAGATAGTGAGCAAAGGAATCACCTGGCGGTGGCGCCGGCGGCCTCGACTGCGTCAGCCGCAAGAATATACCCCAGTGTCTCAGGAGGAGGAGGTCATGTTACAGAAAATGATTGCCAAACAGGTCCTTATACAGGTCAATACCTTTCAGCCAGTGTTCACGTCAAGACTCTTCTTAGTGCCAAAAAGGGACAGTGTGCGGATGCGACCAGTTCTAGATCTCTCGCACCTGAACACCTTTATAGAGAATTCACCCTTCAGGATGCTGACTGTACAGCAACTCAGACTCGCACTCCCGCCGCAAGGTTGGATGTGTTCGATCGATCTCAAAGATGCCTATTGGCATGTCCCTATACACAAGAAGTTCCAAAAGTTTCTCGCTCTGAGAATCCGGCACGAGACTTATGTCTTTCAAAGGATGCCGTTCGGGTTGAACCTAGCACCGAGAGTATTTACCAAACTCGTCCGGCAAGCTCTTTTACCCCTGTTAATTCGAGGCAAACAGGTGTTTTGGTATCTGGACGATTGGCTAGTAGTGGCGAACTCTGTAGAATTATGTCAAGACCATGTCAACCAAGTGTTAGCTCATGTACAAACCCTAGGGTTCAAGGTGAACTTGGCAAAGTCGCACCTTGTCCCCTCAAGGACGATTCAGTGGATAGGGCTGGTCTGGGATACCGCCGCTCTGACTCTTACTCAGAGTGCGGACAACCGCAGCAGATTTCGAAGGAAACTGTTCCGGTTCCTCCACAGACTGGATACGACCAGGAAAACGTGGGATTCCCTGATTGGTTCTCTCAACTGGGTACAATTAACTGTCAAGATGGGCCGATTGAAAGCCAAGCGATTAATCCTGGAAGGCAACAAAGTGTTCCCTCTTTTGCCGGAGAAGATATTATGGCCAATTCCTCCATTAATCCACACCTTACTATCGGCCTGGACCAAGCACGAAGTCCTCTACTCAGTCATGTCATGGGTTTCTCCCCCACCTACGGTATGGGTAGACACAGATGCCTCGGGGACCCTCGGTTGGGGGTACCAGTCAAGCCTAGGCCACCAGGGACGGCATTTGGTTGGCAGACAACCAAGCCCATATCAAGAAGCAAAAGCTTTTTAGTTCCCCTGTTCTTTCTCCAAACTCACGGCAGGACATTGAAGAACAAATCAATAGCATTCAGAATGGACAATCAAACCGCAGTTTTTTGCATTCAGAAGCAAGGCGCAGTGAGGTCACGAGAGTTGTTGAACGTTTCAGAACAAATTTTTACCCTAGCCGACTCGCTAGGGATTTCCCTGCATGCCACCTACCTCCCCGGTGTGGCGAACGTCTGGGCAGACGCTCTCTCTCGCCGGCGGAGCACTCTAGTAGAATGGACAATCAAACGGGCTATCTTCAACAAGATGATTGCAAAGCCGGCCCGTCCACAGGTGGACTTGTTTGCGTCAGCAGAGAACCACAGACTTCCACTCTTTCTTACCCGGCACGGGGTAACCCCGGCGGGGGGACCCGATGCATTGCTGGTGGACTGGAACAGGTGGACCTCAATCTATCTGTTTCCACCACCAGACTCTGTGTTAATGTGCAAGGTCATGCACAAACTGAGGGATTACCGGGGCCGGGTAGCGCTGATCGCGCCGCTTTGGCCGGGCCGTATGGTACCACCAATTACAACAGTGGTGCAGGACCCCGGTGTCCCTTCCGGTCTCCGTCTTCCACTTGGAAACGATTGGCAACCTTCGGACCTCGCTCAGTTTTGCCTTATGGATATTTACTATGCCAAATGGTTAAATCAATTTGGGCCAAGTGTCACTCAGAAGCTAATGAATCAGTACACACCGTCTACCAGGAGACAATATCAATCACATTGGAAAACTTTTACAACCTGGGTTGTTGAATCAGGACAAACGACTGCCTCGGCAGCCTTAATCTTCAAGTACTTAGACTATCTATTTGAGCAGAAGCATTTTTCGGTCATAACGTTAAAAAATCACCTGTCTGCCATTAGGACCCCCTTCCTTGATCTCACCGGCCTTTCCATACCGCAGGCGGAGGAGAAAGGTTTTATGAGGGCGTGTTTCAAGCTTTGTCCACCTCATGCCCACCTGGTCCCTTGATAAAGCCTTAGAATTGCTTCAATCGTGCCGGACTTTGACTCACTTTTAAAGAAAGCTGTTTTTCTCATGGCACTTGCCACCGGAAACCGGGTATCTGAGCTGGCGGCGTTGAGCAACGAACCAAACTGTCTCAGGTTTGGGAGACTGCACGACCATGTTCAAATCGCGCCGTCTCCCTCCTTTATTGCTAAGAACGAACATTCGGACCATGTTTTTTCTGAATTTTCCGTCCCGGCCTTAAAGAGAGGCCTCATTCATCACATTTTATGTCCTGTGCAAGCACTCACAAAGTTTATGAGGGCTGCGCAACCTCGCCAACCAGGTGCTTTATGGGTTAACCGAACAGGTAAGCGTGTTACAAAACGGAAGTTAGCTTCCTTGCTTGTCGACGTTATCAGGGAAAGCAATCCCGGCGTGATAGGCAGGGCTCACGACATTAGGAAATGGGCAGTGTCCCTCAGATTTTTGCAAAAATTTTCAATTGATGATATTGCTAAAACCCAACTTTGGGCTTCCAATCATACGTTCCTTACACGCTACCTGTCTGTTGCTCTAGATAAACCAAAGCGTATCTGTGTAGCTTTACGCCAACGGGTACAGTAGGTCATGTTATATTATAAGTTGTTGTTTTAAAAAGGGGGGGGGGGGAGCTGCGGAATAGTCCATATCCCCCCTGTACCCTTGGAGATTGTGATACATCACGAGCTGTGATAGGACGGGTTCTACAGTCCAGTATTAGTTTACTTGTTTTTAAATTCAAAGAAATTTATCGCATAGTTGCAACTATGTCTGTTTTACCAAAGTGTACAAAAAATATTACTGTACAATTAATTTAAGGACAGAACGAATACCTACTGCAGAGTTATCGTTCTACAGGACACATGTGTGTCACTTTTTTCATGCATACGATCGATTGCAACGGTCTGACCATGAGCAAGCAGTTTCTTAATGCCACGCACTGCTAGCAAATCTGTTATACCTTTTTATATGTTTTTATTGCATACAGTCTCAGTCTGTGGTCATTCCCCTTCTGTTACTGTTGTTTCTGGTGTTCCACAAGGCAGTGTCCTTGGGCCTTTGCTTTTTATTATTTTTACTGCTGACCTGTGTTCCGAGCTTGAAAATAAACTAATCTCCTATGCTGATGATACAACTTTATATACGTCAATTGCATCACCAATAGATCGACACGTAATTGCTACTGCTCTGAATAGGGATTTAGCCAAAATTACATGGTGTGAACTTTGGGGCATGAAACTTAATGCTAGTAAAACACACTCCATTATCATCAGCAGATCTCGTACCTTGGATCCTCCCCATCCTTATCTACAAGTTTCTGGCGAGCAAATTGAGAATGTGGATACTCTGCGTTTGTTAGGAGTTACTCTTGATCCCAAACTTACTTTTGAAAAGCATATTCGTTCTTTCTCCTCTTCCATTTCCCAAAAAATTGGTGTGCTTCGCAAGGTTTATAAAACATTTGCTTGTGACGCCACAGTTATCAAGTCTTTTTATGCTTTTATTTTGCCACATTTCGAGTACTGCTCACCTGTCTGGTTGTCAGCAGCTGACTGCCATCTCAAGTTGCTTGACAGGTCACTAAATTCCATCAGTTTTATTCTACCTAATTTGTCTCTTGATCTGTGTCATCGACGTAAAGTTGGTGCCCTTAGTCTTTTATTTTAAGTTTTTAACAACCCTCAGCATCCCTTACATGGGGTTCTGCCTGGGCCCTATGTCCGGGCTCGTGCAACTAGATTCACAAGCAATCTTAATTATCTTGCCATGAGCCGTGTTAATTTTTCTACTACACAGTTTTCACGGTGTTTTGTGCCGGCCATGGTTGACTTGTGGAATAAGTTGCCAAATGAGCTAGTCAATTCAGCTCATATCTCCATTTTTAAGTCTAGAGTTAATGCTTTTTGCAGCATTAATTCTAATTTTTAAACTTATTTTATTCTATTTTATTGTATTATATTTAAGCTTGATATCCTCCACTGCATAATATGTTATCTGTGTTTAATATGTGTATATGTACAGTACAGTATACAGTGTATGTTTTTATTTTTTCCTAAGTTGCCATAGTCTCTCTCCAGTGCCTCCGGGTGTTTTGTGTGGATTGATCTTGATGGTGTTTCTGCACCCTGGTTGGAGACTTCGGCATCTCATATAATAATAATAATAATAATAATACAATAAATCTTAAGAAAATGTTATCCGGATTCTTCTTCCCTAAGGTTAGGATATTTTACGAATGTCCCGCCTCCAGTCTTGATATTCAGGTGAAGTCGTCAATGATGGAGGGGCCCTATTAAATTATAGGTTTGATTCCCAAAGGGAAGTAGAGAAAACCTAATATTTAGTAGGGCCCCGTAATCATTGATGACTCGGGCCCTCCCAACCATCCCACTTCCCATTCGCTGATTTCTATAGTTTATTCTTGGTATATCAGTGAAGGACGAAGATGGCCGCTAGAGGGCCTGGTGTCGGGGAAACAAAGCATGAGAAATCCACGAATATGAAAGTCATATGATAAGTTATTAAGTTATTTTTTATTTTTTACAGAGTTTTTTCTGTAGGGTACCCAATCAAAATGACGATCCCATGAGGGAATTAAGCGTGCTCTTATGATGAATGCTCCACGATATCCGCGCGGGCTATTCAAAATGCTGGCGCAGGATGTTGAATGGAGACTATTATTATTAATAGGCGAAGTCGTCAATGATTACGGGGCCCTACTAAATATTAGGTTTTCTCTACTTCCCTTTGGGAATCAAACCTATAATCTATACTGTTTCAGCGACTCTGGGGTGATAATAGCCCACGTAGATGTCAATAGTTCCAGCTGATTGACTTGTGCGACCGTGATTAGTTGAACCTTTAAAAATATATAATTACTAAAAGACGAGACATTGAACACAGTCGCATGAGCCAATCTGCTAGAATGATTGACATCTAGGTGAGTTGTTCCTAGCTCAGCGTCGCCGAAACAGAGTATAGTGATCTAGCAGCCCACTTAGTAGATACCTTAACAATACCCAACAGGGTTTGACAAACTAATGGTCCTCCAGATATTATATGCCATCACTCACAGTGCACTTGGTATATGAATACGCATATAGTTATAAATAATTTATAAGGGGACAGTCTCTTATCTCCATGGCGGGAAGCTGAGGGGGGTGCGGAAACGCCCGGGAAACCAAAGCTCCACCCAGGGCCCTGTGCCCCTCAGCAATTATGAAGAGAATGGTGAGGGGCAAAGGAAAAATGTGACGCTTTGGCTTCCAATCTTGGTAGATTGGGAGGTCAATCCACGGAAGAGACGACGTCACTTGAGATCTAGAAAATATATAAGTAAAAGGAACAGTCAGGGTAAGCTATCGGTATGGCAGAGATCGCTCAGTTCTCACTGTGATAGACCAGCCCATCACCACATGACTAGAACCCAATCCTCTCAGCATCAGCTAGGATGCTGCACTAGTGTTAAATACTTTAGTATCTATAGGGTTGATGACATTATCCACAATTCTGAAAAAATAAAGTGAAAGGTCAAGAGAAGAGATTTCTTGTTCTTGTTCGCTTTAAGGGCACCTCAGGTGGGATGACCACCTGCTATGGCCCTACCTCGCTTCCACTGGCCACACAATTGAGAGTTAAGTAATGCCCGGCAGGCTAAATATTAAGTAAACACTGGCCACATAACAAGTTAGTTAATGGATATGCCCGGCGGGCTATTAACAAGTGATTCACTAGATACCACAATACAATTAAATTAAAAACACTATGCCAGGAGCGAGAGGACCTCAGGCTGCTAACCAAAGTCCGAGCAGCCGAGGAACAAGGGCCATAGCTATGTCCCGAAGGGAGGTGCCCTTATCGAGCCAATCCAAGGCGTCCAGTAGCAGACGACGGAAGGAATCACCAGTAGTAGAAGGACGAGGAGTATCGGCGGGGCAAGGGGCAGCATAAGACAGACGACAGGAGGGCGGAGTGACGTGGGCTGACTCGGGGCCATCCACAGGTTCAGCACTGTCGAACACAATATCAATTCTGTGATATTTGGAACCTGCTTTCAGCACTGTTTTCACGTACGTGTCGGCCAGATCTCCAAAGGTCACAGCATCATCAGGCTTTCCAAGATGACGTGTCATGAAGTTGAATGGTCTCAGGACAGTCTATGTCTTCAGTTATCACGTTAGCAAGTTCCGACTTGTTTCCAATGCGTAGTGTACTATTCATTTCGGCAAGGGATACAGGGACCGGAAGAAGCTCATGTTTGAGTACAGATGGCAAATCAACTGGCCGACCCGCCTCATAGGAAGTAATTAGACGTCGGAGGACATTTCTGTCTGCCTTCAGAACAGTTTTCTTGTCTTTGTCCTTTGTGTGTTTAACCACTTCATATAAAGTGGCAAATTTTGGGGCATTATTCCTGCACAGAGGCTCATGGATTGAAACACCTACCAGAAGCTGAAGTTCACATCATCAGATCTACTCTCAACAAAAATCATCCAGGAGCTTCCTGAACTTTTCCTGATCCAAAAATGTTATCAGTTCTGGAATCTTCTGCGGGTCGTCATCAGCAGCCATCCTGGAAATGTAAGCATGGCAGTCATCGTCCACCTCTGCAACAAAGGAGAGAAGGCTTGGCATCAGGAGATGCCACAGAGTTTGCAAAGTTAGTTTGTGTGCCCTCATAGCTTTGTTGTATGCCTTTCCTGCCAGAACAAGTTCTACAGTGCCTTGCCCAAGCAGTCCACTCTCCACCCATACTTCAGCTAGTCCAGAATCATTCATATGATCTCCTAAGGCCTTGAGGAAGTTCATCGATATGTGAAGGCCACCTAGGCGAGGTATTAACTTATCCTGGTATTGTGGAACACACCACTTTAGCTCCATAAGTCTGCAGTAAAGCGTTTGGTCGACTGTGATGACTGTATGTTCCTGTCTAAAATGTGAAGATATTGCCATGCATCTCTTCACGGCGGTATTCAAAGTATCCAACTCATGAGCGGGGGCAAGGATTATAGGCAAATATCCTACTGCTGTCTGTTTTGGTTCCTCTGATGGCAATGACTGATTGAATATTGTCCAAGAAGGTTTTATCTCTGAATTTTGACGTCGCAAGAAGAAAGCTAGGTCTGTAGCTTTTGCCTGTCTTGCATACTCATTGTCCTCCTCAGATTTGCTGAAGCAGGCTTCGTCGACGGGTGATGTGAATACTGGCTTGTACTTACCAGGAGTTATACTGACAGGATGCATCTCCTCCAGGGCATTTGGCACAATCAAAGTATGTCTTGTGGATAGCTCGAGATTTGTAAGAGAAGCATAAGTTGTTTGACCTCGTTGCCATGCTGCCATTTGAGTTGCATGGAAAGTATTCTTTCCCTCAAGTGTTTCATCAAGGATGTCAATGTTATCACAGGTGTAGTGGATGAATTTATTTGCCACAATGTTTGGTGGAATGATGGCACCAGTTGCTTGGTCCAATGATTTGAGAGTGCTCTTAGGCAAGGAAGTGTCTACTTGCAACACCTGTTCGTAACTCAGGCAGTGCCCTGCCTTGTTGAACAATCGTACTAGGTCTTTTGACCGCGTAGCTTGATGAAGAGTACTTGCAAGACCAACATGGACCAAAATGTTTTGGAGTCCATTTTTTGCCACCACTGACGCAGTAGACAAGATCTTGTGCCACACTCAGAACTCTGCTCCGGTCATTTTCTTCATTGTTCCCAGGGCTATCATCTTCAAGGAATGCCTGGCCACCGACGATCAGTCTCAGCAGCATATATAAACTATCTGGAATGCATGCTATAGCATCTTCTTCACTGACAGAAAACCCTTTGTGTCCTGGAGTTTCCATCATGTCTCCACAAACTTTCAAAGCTACATGAACAAGTGAAAGGAAAATGTCATCCTGGGGCTCACATTTAGGAAAGGCTAACTTTTCCTCACTCTCCTGTGTGTCTGCTTTCATCTGCAAAACTGTTGTTGGCTGGTACTTCATAGGAATCAATAAGTTTTTTCGTGTACACCTGTTAAGAGGTTGAAAGAAATTGAAAATTTCCCCAAGCTGTGACTGCAACTCCTTGAATGTTCCTTTTCTGCTTTGATAGGATGGCGGAATCATGGTTGAAGATTCCTCAGCTAGCTCCTTATACCTTTCCCATACATCATCCAGAAGAATCACATGTCATTTGTCAGCTGATTGATGGAGCTCTTGGCAAAGCCATATCATAGGAAGGTCTGCATTTGCTGACTCCTGCTTTGTTTTGGAGGTAAACCTGTTAAATGCACTAAGACAAGGCAGATGATATTTGGCTTCAGCTGCAATTAGGTCAATCACTCCTGCCAGTCAAAGGCCAACTTTGTAGTCAAGATGTGAGGATTGAATTATTTGATCACTCATTTTCTCAGTAATGACGGAGATCAGTAGCACCTTCTTATTTGCAGTTTGACAGAAAATGTAAAGGCTCCAGTTGACTGGCTGCACACCTTTTTGCAAAGAACGCCTGTCACCACTTGGAACGCCTAAACTGCAACCTGCTCCCTCTGTTGAATACTCTGCCTGAATCCTCTGATGACATTCTATTTTACTCTTGTCCGTGAAGTGGGCATAACACATTATGTACAAGAGATACGGCTGTGGCAGAATATAATGCATTCTCAAGACGATCGATTAAGTCAATATTTTTGGAGTCCTTCATTTTCTTTCTGCTACAGGCTGCATTCCTGACTGTTGTGAGCCCATGTTCAGTTGCTTCATTCAGGTTTCTTCTGGCTTTATGCATTTGGCAGAAAATACACAGGCTGTAGTCTACAGGTGACGGCCTCTTCAAGCTAATCACAGGATCCATTGTAGCCTGCAACAAAAGAAAGAATCATTAGTATAGGCCTACACAAGCCCATATCTACATTTAACACATGCACCATCAAATAATAGATAAAATAAAAATGGCTGCTCTTTGTTAGCCTTTAATTTGTAGCTGAAAGAGAAAAAATAAAATGTGCAGTATGCTGGAACCAACATCACCTGAAAAACAACTTACCAGTTACAAGTAAAATAGATTTTTAGGTAATGGCTGTCACTAATTTACCGGTTTACGATTATAGCTTTGCACTGAATAATTCTAAAATATCTTACCGGTAAACATTGTCCTTGACCCTCAAAACATAGGCCTAGAAACCTTATCTGTCAGGTTTGCAAGCATAGTAACAAAGTTACAGCAGAAAATAGTTATTTTGGTAATGGCGGTCGCGAATTAGCATAATAATAGATTTTAGGCATTTTACAAATTTGATTAGCCAGTACCTACGATATATTGCTCAAGGGACATTTCTAAGATGCGCACATGTGAACAATGTGCATTTACTTAAATGGTATAGTAGTGCCTGTCCCAAGAAAGTGCCCAAAATGTTCAATTTGGCAGCCATTTTGTTTATGCTAATTAGATGGTCAAAAAATCAAAATTCAGCTTGGGAACAGGGTTAGTCGAATTCAGCATACCTTAATTATGTTAAAATGTCAGGTTCCCAACTTTTACTAAAAAATGCTTCTAGGATGCACATTTCTCAGAAATACGTCTAGTCTACATAGCGATTTTGATAAGTTGCTTTTATTTATTTTTTATTTTTATTTTATTTTTTCTATGTGATTGAGGGAGGCAAAGGGCAGAATTGCCTATAGCGAGTCCCTCCCCCATAGTTGAAAGAGTGACAGGGCCAAAATCAAGGGACGATCGAGCCAAAATGCCTGGACACACGGAGTTTGAAGCAATTTAAGTCATAGTAAGATGGAAAGACTGATTCTGGGAGAGAGTTTCAGAGCTCAGCTGTTGAGTAGAAGAAAGTTTGAGAGTAACGTTTCACTCTTGGGTTAGAGAGTTGCACAGCGTAGGGGTGGGATTGAGTTGCAAGACGGGTACCACGTGCCCTACGTAAAGGAGGTGGTATGTACCTCCGTGGTGGTCAAGTGGTGAGCACGCTCGCGTGTGAATCTGAAAGACCCGGGATCGAATCACCGCCACGGCGGACATTTAGTGGGTGCGGTAGTATGTCCTAGCATGTTTCACATGCTTGCACCCAGTCAGGGGACATCCTGATGACGTATACAGACAAAACACACATAACAAAGCCACTCCAACACCTTCCTCTCTCTTCAACACCCCTTCTCCCCTCTCAACACTCTTCTCTGAGCTATTGCCAATAAAAATGGCATGTTCAGTCCTGTAAAGAATCGTAAGATTCAGAGTCGTAAAGATTCCAGGACGAGCTCACTAGCGGCGGATCCCCAGATCGACCGTGGTGATTTTCACCTAAACATCTACAAAACAAAACAAAAAACAAAACAAAACAATGCACTGGGAAAGCTCTGAGGAACACTGATTATTATAGTAGCGATAGAATAGCGAGAGAGATGCAACATTGCGGCGGAGAGAGAGAGATTGCAGAGAGTTGGTGAGTGGACGGGAGTTAATGATACGAAAGGCCTTCCTTTCAACTTTGTCTAGGAGAGCGGTGTGAGAGGAACCTCCCCACACATGTGAACTATACTCAATACAAGGACGAACTATGCCCCTGTACAGAGCAAGAAGCTGTGTTGGGGAAAAGAACCCCCTAAGGCAGTTGAGCACACCCAGCTTCTGGGAGGCTGCCTTAGCAAGACTGGTAATATGGTCCTTCCAAATGAGAGCAGAAGAAAAATAGACACCAAGAATATTGAGAGAAGATGAAGGTTTGATTTTTATATTGTTGAAGAATAAGGGATAGTCCGCTGGGAGATCCTGACGGGTAGATAGATGGAGAAATTGGGTTTTGGAAGCATTAAAGGTAACAAGGTTTTCTCTGCCCCAATTGGAGATAGTATTTAGATCAGAATTTAAGAGTTCTATGGCTTCATTACGTTTGTCGTTAGGGATTGCTTGCTGGGGCGTTCTGAAAAACTAATGGAGTAGTGTAAGGTTGAGTCGTCTGCGTATGAATGGATGGGAATTAAGGTACAGTTAAGGAGATCATTTATAAAAATTAGAAAGAGAATAGGAGATAGGACAGAGCCCTGAGGAACACCTTTGTCTTTATACTGTGTTCGTCCAAGTTTTGGTTTGTTTATTTTGCAAGTTTTACATTATAATAACAAGGTCATTCAATAAATTGCTACCGGGGTATTATACTATCACAAGGGACTCAACAAAGATAATATAGATTTGTCCAGGCATAGTCCATTCATTTATAGGTAGGCCAGGAATCATGACTATCCTCTATAACTCAAAAAGGGCTAGAGCAAATATGCTGCATATTTGCACATCAATTCCCCATCTAACTACAGTATTCACAAATGGAAGAATAATGGAGTTTCATGTCTAGTTTAGGAACTATTATATCTTGACATAAAGGTATGAGGCCCACCACACTTCCAGGCGCACCTTTCATGTATGTCGGCTGCCCGGGCCAGGCGCCTGACGGACTATTATCTAGTCCAACTGGCGCCCGACCCCTTCTCCCAAATGACCACTTGTTCACTCATCTATTCACAAGCATTCTCCATTCATTCTTGTTTACTACCACTTCCTTTGTCTGATCTATAGTCATTCCTGTATCATCCAAAGCTTGTCTTACACAGTCTCTCCATCTCAATGGGGGTCTTCCTACCCCTCTATCTCCCCTTGTATCTGACTCACAAATTCTCTTTGTAAGCCTTTCATCTTCCATTCATTCAACATGACCATACCAGCTCAGCACCCTTCTGAGACCACAGTACATACATACATACATAACATTTTAAGACTGAGTGTTCCACACATACGTGCAGTTTCAGTCTCTTGTCCTAATGGCGGCTTTCCAGGCAACCCTGTTAAGGGCTGCTTCACTTGTCAAGTTCTTGGATTTGAGATCGGCACGTATAGTCCGATCCCAGGTCTTCCTCGGTCCACCCCTTGGTGCAGCTCCCTCCACAATCACAGACCTGCATTTTTTTCACCCAATTTTGTTCATCCATTCTCTCCACATGTTCATACCATCCCAGTCTACTTGTATGCATCACCTCGCTAATACTCTTTATACCTAAACGTCTCCTCAGCTCAACATTTGTTATTCTATCCTGTAGCCTGGCCCCACACATCCATATCACCATTCTCATCTCATTACGTTCCATTCTGTTGACATCCTCTACTTTAACGGCCATGTTTCTGAGGCATACGTCATTGCACTTCTAACACATGAGGCATACACCTTTCCCTTCAAAGGGAGAGGCATTCTTTTCATGGTCAGAATTGGCAGCAATTCTCTGAACTTCCCCCAGCGGCCCAGCTGTAAAGTCAGTGAAAGTAGGCTAGCCTAAACAGACCTCGGATGCGGAAATACCCTGAGCCGAACAGGCCAAGTGGGATATCTCTATTGGTCTAACTGGTAAGGTGTCTGCCTCACACCCAAGGGTCGAGAGTTCGTGCCCCCACCAGGGCATGATATTTTCGTGAGGCTATTTCCGCATTTAACCAAGTTTAGGTGTGTTGGTAAAATTGTTCAGATGGTTGAGAGTAAGATCGGAGCTCCATAAATCCTCTTTCGGGTATGGTGTAAAAACTGATCTCCACAGGACAAGGAAGGGGAGAGGAGAGACCAGGGAGTGTATGTGAGACGCGCATGGGTTGGGTTGTGGAAGTTGCCAGCCGCCCAAGCGAGTTGCCAACTGGGCAGTTTGTAGGTGCGTGTATGCATCGCTCAGTGAAGTTGACTCACCATTCCCGTTCATCTCTCTGACGGACTCTCGGTCGATTCGGCTCAAGATTGTTCCTCTCTGTTCGGAGCTTTCGCTTCCCGGAAGGTGAAGTAGTGTAAAGTCAGTGAAAGTAGTCTAGCCTAAACAGACCTCGGATGCGGAAATACCCTGAGCCGAACAGGCCAAGTGGGATATATCTATTGGTCTAACTGGTAAGGTGTCTGCCTCACACCCAAGGGTCGAGAGTTCGTGCCCCCACCAGGGCATGATATTTTTGTGAGGCTATTTCCGCATTTAACGAAGTTTAGGTGTGTTGGTAAAATTGTTCAGATGGTTGAGAGTAAGATCGGAGCTCCATTAATCCTCTTTCGGGTATGGTGTAAAAACCGATCCCCACACAGCCACATCTAATTCTAGCGACAGTGGCAGCCTTGGCCCCACCACCGGCAGAGATGGTATCTCCTAGGTAACAAAACTTGTCCACCAGCTCCAATGACTCATTTCCAAAATTCACAGCCACAGGATCATCATTTAACACAAGCTCGTCTTTGCATACTACGCACTCAAATTTCTCTACAGATATGTTACATAGGTAAATACAGTACGGTACTGTACTTGATGTGAATGACATACGGTACTGTACCAGTAGCTAAGCTATACAACTAGACAGATTAGCCTATATAGCCTAGGATAATTAAATTGAATAGTTATTAGGCTATACCATACTAAACTGCTATAATCCCAACATAGCCTAATTAGGCCTAGCCTACTCCAGCATATTAATACAT
The DNA here is from genome assembly GCA_032716605.1 of Paralithodes platypus. Lineage (NCBI taxonomy): Eukaryota > Metazoa > Arthropoda > Malacostraca > Decapoda > Lithodidae > Paralithodes > Paralithodes platypus. The sequence continues at coordinate 9,621,819 of CM064525.1, read as the reverse complement.
TCTATCATCAAAATTTATATTGGACTAGGGCACTAGCCACTATAGGCCTAAGCTCTATCCTCTAAAGGTACAAAAATAATACTTGCGTTATTATACAGACCTCCAGCTCAATCAGTGCAAACTGACCGAGAAATTTACGAACAAATTGCAGATGTAAGTAACTCACAAGATACCGTAATTTTTGGCGACTTTAATTTACCTGTGACCAAGTGGGGCGATACTCTTACTTCACACTCCGGACATGACTTGTATACGAACTTGCAAGAGAGTTCGCTTTATCAATTTGTTCGAATGCCGACCCGTGGTAATAACGTTCTTGACATTGTACTTGCAACAAAAGAAGAATTGATAGAGAATTTGAATGTTGGTGATGAATTCAGTAACAGCGACCATCGTACGATAACTTTCACTTTAAAGTTTACTAGTAACGAACCAAATAGTAGCATCGAAAAAGTCCCTAATTTCAAGAAAGCAAACTTCCATAAACTTAGAGCTATGTTTAAAGAAACTGACTGGAGCTTTTTAATTAACAATAACGACATAAATACATCTTGGAAGTTATTCGAAACCACTTACCTAAAAGCAGTGCAAGACTGCATACCATCGAAAATACGGCGTCCAGGCCATAATAATAAGCCCAAATGGTGGAATAAAGATATTTCAAACTGCCTGCTTGCTAAAAAATGTGCTAATGATAGATTAAAATCCTCACAAAATGACGAAGAACGGGTGAAATTTGTAGAGCTACGACGCAAAGCCAAAAAGTTAATTAAGCAAAGTAAAAAGACCTTAGAGTTACATATTGCGAATCAAAGTAAAACAAACCCGAAAGAATTCTATAGTTATATCAGAAAGAAAAAAGTAGTTACTTCAACTGTTGGACCGTTAGTCGATGAAAAAGGAGAATACACCAAAGACGAAGTACAAATGAGTAATGCCCTCAATACCTTCTTTGCATCAGTTTTTACAACAGAAGACCTCAGTGATATCCCTACACCATCGCCGATTCAGATTGATAATTCAGATGTTCTAAGCAATATCACCGTTACAGAGAGAGAAGTATTGAATTGTTTAGATAAACTCAAGGTAAATAAAACGCCAGGACCTGATACAATCTCGCCTAGAGTTCTAAAGGAAGCTAAGAATGAGCTCTCCAAACCACTGACATTACTATTCAATAAATCCTTGCAGTCTGGAACTATGCCTGATCAGTGGAAGCTAGCCAACGTAACACCGATATTCAAAAAAGGCAGCAAATCCCTACCAAGTAACTATCGTCCAATTAGCTTAACCTCAGTTGTATGTAAAATGCTAGAAACGGTCATACGAGACAGACTCGTAAATCACTTGGAGGAAAATAACATACTTAAAGATACTCAACACGGCTTTCGTAAAAAACGTTCCTGTTTAACAAACCTCTTAGACTTCTTCCACGATATCCTCAACCTCTACGATGAGAGTAAAGCTGTAGATATTATATACCTTGATTTTCAAAAGGCCTTTGACAAAGTTCCCCACAAACGTTTACTGCTAAAACTAAAAGCGCATGGAATACAAGACGGTGTGTTGAAATGGATAGAAAATTGGCTCAGCAACAGAAAGCAAAGGGTAGTCATAAACGGTAAGGCATCTAAATGGACCAATGTAAGTAGCGGGGTACCCCAGGGATCGGTACTAGGACCAATTCTCTTTCTAATTTACATCAACGACATAGATGAGGGTCTCACCTGCACAATCTCAAAATTTGCTGACGATACAAAAATTGCAAATAGCGTACTCTCAAAAGAACAAGTTGACGATATGCAACACAATCTAGATAAATTGTCATGTTGGGCCCAAATTTGGCAAATGAGTTTCAATGCGGATAAATGTAAAGTACTACATGTCGGATACCTAAATGAGAAAGCAAACTATTCGATGAATGGCACTCCGCTTAAGAATGTAAACAGAGAAACTGATCTGGGAGTAACAATATCGAGTAACCTAAAACCGAGTCAACAATGTTCAGAAGTTGTTAAGAAGGCAAACAAAATAATTGGCTTTATAGGCAGGTCATTTGAGCATAAATCCAAAGAAGTTATCCTAACCCTTTACAATTCCTTAGTCCGCCCTCTTCTGGAATACTGCGTTCAATCCTGGTGCCCTTATTACCAAAAAGATATAAACAAGCTAGAACGAGTTCAACGTAGAGTTACCAAAATGATACCTAGCCTAAAGAACAAACCATACGAAGAGCGTCTTAGAGAATTAAATCTATTTCCTTTAACCCAGCGCAGATTAAGAGGCGACTTAATTCAAGTGTTCAAAATCATCAAAGGCATCGACAATATGAACTGTAGTAAGTACTTCACTATCGACCAATCTAATTACACGCGGGGAAACGGTTGCAAAATTATTGGTAAATCTTTTAACTCGCACGAATCTAAGAATTTCTTCTTCAATCGAGTTGTCAACTTGTGGAATGGGCTTCCCCGAGACGTTATAGACTGCAGCACCGTTGATTCATTTAAATTCCGCCTAGACAAATATCTCGCATCAAACCCGCGACTGACTGCGTTTGTAAATGAATAACTTTATCCTCCCCTCAGTTACTAACCCATCTGTCCCCTACTAACTTCCTAGTCCTGCCACGTTAGTGGCAGGGCAGTAGTTCCCTTTCCAATGTTCCCTTACCCACTCTAAACCACTGTTTGGACACTTGATCCTCAGTGTTTTGGAGGACAAGCAACCTAGAAGGGTCACTAGATCTGTTGTTGCTTGATTTCCTTTGTACTCCTTTGTACTTGTACTCCTTAAAATAACCATGTAGCATGTAGTCTAGCCTATGCTTAAGATGATAAACATAGGCCTAGGCCTAGTTAAATATTGGGGCAAGAATGTAACCTAGTTACCGGGTGTACCGCCCGTCTTGTTTACACTACGCGGACGCTCACCATCGGCATCATGTTTCCGTCTATTTTGACTGCCTTTGGATACAAACATACATTACCCTAACCAAACAACCTAACCTAACCTAACCAGCCAGTCTCTTCTGAAGTTCTGATAGCTGATACGCCCGATAACACAACTCTTGCCCTCAATTTCAGCATAGGCTACCCCTACCAGTAACCAGTAGGCTAGTTAGGCTCATAGACAAAATGCACAGGCTAAATATGACATAGGCCTATGCCTATGGTTAGCCGAGCCTGGATCAGTAAGTTTCTTACAGTTTCTTACAGTAGATCCTCTGGAAAAAGGCAAACTAGGCCTGTGTATCCAGCTCAGTACCAGTACTTGCACTGCTGCGGTTGTTCACGGTGTTGGCGGCGGCGGTAGCAGACGCAACATTTTTATTATTTTGTATTTTTGCTTTATAATCAAACTTCAAATCTTGTCTTCCCCATGCTTTATCAAGATTACTTTCAAACTCCCTTATTGATTCGGAATCGACTACATAGCCTACTGGGGCAGTGCGTTCCACTCATTTACCACTCACAAACTATCACAAAATGAGTTCTTTGCCTTCTCAAGCCTATTTCTTTCTTTGTAAATGTTCTTAGAGTGTCCTCTCGTTCTTGTTCCCTCCCGCATCAAGAAGATACCTTCACACACATCCTCATCATACTTTCCTGACACTATCTTAAAAGTCTCTATCATATCCCCTCTCTTTCTTCTATATGCCATATTGACCGTCCTAGATAAACCTAGCCTATTAGCCTAGGTCCTAAAGTTCTTTTGTGGCTTCGACGACATCCATTACACCAGATTCTTCCGCCTCAAATTCCCTCAACACAAACAATCTGAGAGGACATTCACTGAAACTAGCGAAACCGGACCACTGGAGAACAAGACGGTAAGATTAGGAGTAGTGGGCGTACCACTACCAACATACAGCATAACTCATCTATAAAACATTAACCTAACCAAACAACCTAACCTAACCTAACCTAGTATTCATGTAGTACTTACTAGGTTAGGTTAGGTTAGGTTAGGTTAGGTTAGGTTAGGTTAGGTTAGGTAATAGGTTAGGTTAATGTTTTATAGACGAATTATGCTGTATGTCGGTAGTGGTACGCCCACTAGGCTACTCCTAATCTTACCAACAAGAACTAAAAGGGAACTGGTTTGCGATCCGGGTGATCAATGACTGGAACTCACTCCCGGACGGGATAGTAACTGCGCCCACGATAGCCACATTCAAATCACAGTACGACAGACACATGGGTAGGCCCTATAGAGAACATTTAGGTTGACACGTCTTAAGAGGTGGGGACCACACAAGAAACCAATTCTTATTTCCCCAGTACCAATTCATAGGTAAGCATCCATAGGTAAGGTGGGCCTTTAATTAGGCCTTGTAATTGGGGTTGGGCGTGAGAGGGATCTGCCTTGTGTGGGGCAATCAGCTTTATGCAGACTCCCATTTTCTTATGTTAGGCTATGTTCTCATCTGAAATTAGGTTAGGCGGAATTTTTCTATTTTAATAGGCCTACCACAAATTTTCCGAGTGTTTCTTATAAACAAAATTGGTCATTTGCATCAATATATAGTGTTTGTAATTAATTAGAAATTTCGGGAAAACCTATTTTCCCCATTAGGCCTATCGATCGATGTTGAGACAGCCCCTCGATAGTGATTTGAAAAGACATTAGCCTAACCTAACAACCTTACCTAACCTAACCTAGTATTATGAGTGGGGGCTGCCGCCCCCACACCCCCGCTGGTTGAGTACTAATCCCTTAACCCGTGGAGCCCCGGCTAGTTTTGTAATGTTTGTTCACCAGAACCCGGCCGGTTTTCAAATTTTTTTTTTATTCCAGAAACAATAGCGAATGGGTTAGGAATGAAGGAAAAATCACGAAAAAACGCTCAAAAAGCTTAAAGAATGGTCCTACAGAGCCCCCGAAAACGTATTTTACAAGAGTAAAAAATTGAAGGCAAATACCCCAAAAAAACAGGTTATTGCGCGCTCACGCGCACGCACGTGGACTTTGAGAGTTTTCAACCATCGGCATGGTTGCGTGGGATACGTACACAGTTCCCATACAAATCTGAGCCCTCTTGAGTGACTACACCTGAGGTTACGGTCGGCGCAATTAGGGTGACGCGCCAGGCGCGTCTTTGGGGCTGTGCGTTACATACATCGCCGACGCGTCAGACGCATCGCTGGGGCTGTACGGGTTAATAAAAACAAAAAAAATTGACTTTCGATTATACGAAGGTGAAAGAAAAGTCGATGAAGTCTATGGTGTTTACTCTGCAATCTTCAGCTTGATTGTACATTGATAACAGGAAAGTACCGTATTGACAACCTTGTTACGAAAATTAAATTTTAGTACCATACTTTTATAGGCTAGGCCTATTAGGTTTTTCCGAGGGTTTAACACATTTTCATATGATCTTTAGAGCTATCGATGACTGAAAGTACCGTATTGACAACCTTGCTACGAAAAAGAAATTTTAGTACCATAGGCCTAGGCTACTTTTTTATTAGGTTTTGCCGAGGGTTAAAACAAATTTTCTTATGATCTTTAGAACATATAGATTCAATATTTATCTTCAAATATATCAACAAAATTTGTGGTATTAAAATAACATTAAACCGGTTAGGCTTAGGACATAGAATAGGCTAGCCTAAATTACTTGTGAAAAAAGAACACAAAATTAGGCCTAGCCTCGCCTTCTTCTTTTGAACTCTAGGCCTAAGTCAAATTTAAAGAACACCCATTGTTCATCAGGATACTCTGATACTCTGAGCCTGGATTAGCTAGGTTAAGTTAAGACATAGGCTATGCCATGGCTATAATTACCTGCACAGATCGAAGCCGGCAGCATACTTAGAGCCTTTGGTGGGTGCGAAGGCTTGTTCAGTCATATTTTTGAACTTCAGGATGTGTTTCAGTTTTCCAGGCATGATTATTTACTCTTCGACCTCCCAAACTAGTGTAAAGCTTATGAAACTTGTTATGCTGTTCTTGAAGACTAATAAAAGTCTTGTAAATACGCCAATCGATTTTCGTTCGCGGGTTTGAAATTTGGCGCGCAATCTTATGTCTTCTTCTTCTTCTTCTTTTGAACCCGCCCGCAGACCGTGCAGATCCGCAGGGCTGACCTTTGTATCGGTACTGGCTCAGAAACGTTAGTAGGAGGGAAAGTTTAGAGTAGAAGGATAGTTTAAGAGACAGTTTTTGTTTTGTTTGTATAAACCCCCCCCTCACTTCCTCCCCCCTCCCCTCCGCTCCCCCCCCCCCCTCACTCATTTCTCTTCCTCCAATATCCTCTTCATCATCTCCATGTCTTGTGTTTCCATCTCCTGTGTTAACCCCAATAGCGCCCCCACCCCTCTATCTTCCCTCTGCTTAATCTCCTCCCACCCCCTCTCCCCAACTCTATTCCTCATGTACCTCTCCAACTCCTCTCTCTCCTCATTATATCTTGTACACTCGGTTACTATGTGTTCTACATCCTCCACTATTGGATCCCCTCCCATTTCACATTGACTGCAGTGCGGTCCCACTCCATTCCATCTCCTTGTTCTCTCATTTGTTTCTAGCGATCCTGTTCTTGCTTTAAATAGGAGTTTCGATCCCCATCCCCCATCATAGTACAGTTCTCTAGCTGGTTTTTCCTTCTCTCTATAATATGCCAGCGTGGCTTTATTTTCTACCCCCTCCCTCCATCTTCTTCTCCCCTCCTCCTTTATCCCCTTCTCTATCTCTCTGACACATCCCCTCCCATTCTCTAGTATGACCCACTCCCCTCTCTCATTTCTTTTTCTAAATTCCCCCCCCCCACCCGGTCCTGTTTTATATTTATCCTCCCCAATCTTTTTTTGCACTCTCTGTTCCATTTACTTTGCTCGCTCGCCCATCTGTATACCTTCCCCGGCCACCTATCTTCCTCCATCCCCTCTAGTCTCACTTTGTACTTCCCTTTCGCTTTCCCAATCCTTTCCTCAAACGTACTCCACCCCATCTCCCCTCGGATTGCTTCTTGAGCTACGTATTTATTTGCCCCCAATCCTGTCCTCCCGATTTTATTCTGTATCGTTTCTAATTTCTTCGTTTCCGCCTCTGTTGTTTCTACCGCCTCTAAGCCGTACATTATTGCAAGTACTCCCAATCCTTTCCACAGCCCTCGCACTATTTCATAGCTATTCGCTCTTAGCCTTGTCGCGCTCCATAGTCTTCCATTCCATTGTTGCATTTGTCCCACCTTTTCACTTTTCGCCTTCTCAAACCCTTTCTCCGTGATCGTTACCCCCAGATATTTATACTCCCTTGTCTTCTTCATTCTGTTTCCTTCCAGTGTCCATTCCTCTTCTTCTTGAAGCTCTCCATTCATTTTCATCACCTGGTTCTTTTCTTTACTAAATCTTACTTCAAGTTCCTCCCCGAATCTCGTTGCTTCCTCTAGTAGTCTCTGCAACCCTCCTCCCGTTTCTGCCATCAGAACTACGTCGTCAGCAAACAGCAGTACCCTCAGTCTTTCTTTGTTTATCTGAATCCCCTCCCCAACTCTTTTCATCCTCTGTGTCATTTCTTCCATATATAACGCAAATAATAACGGCGATAATACGCACCCCTGCCTTACCCCCCTCTTGCTTTCTACCCATCCCGTTTCTATATTTCCTAGCGCGTACTTCGCTTTTGTTCCTTGGTACATCGATGTTATGATGTTTATATACTTTTCTGGTATTCCACTCCTCGCCATTATTTTCCATAGCAGTTCCCTGTTTACTCTATCATAGGCTTTTTCTATATCCAGGAATGCACAGTAACCCATTTTTTTCTCTCTTTTCATTTTCCCCATCACTTCGCTCAGTATATAGATATTATCTGTCCCCCTCCTATCTCTTCTGAACCCATTCTGCTCATCACTTATTAGCCCGTTTCCCTCTATGGCTCTATTCATCCTTTCCTTCAATATCCCGCAGAAGAGTTTCCCTATTGTGTTTGTCACTGTCACTGGCCTGTAGCTTTTCATTTCCTTCTTACTCTTGTACCCTCCCTTGTGCAATAGTGTTACTCTCGCTTCATTCAAGCGTAAACAAGGCATCTAAAATAGTATGAATATAAACACCCCACATATTTACAATTATATTAAATTATATTAATTATATTAAGAAAGATATAATCATTGAATGTAAATTAGGAAATATTAAATAAGCTAAAAACTTGAGGGAGCTGTATTGCTAAGGCTTCTTCTTCTTTAGAACCCGCCCGCAGACCGTGCAGATCCACAGGGCTGACCTTTGTATCGGTACTGGCTCAGAAATGTTAGTAGGAGGGACAGTTTAGAGTAGAAGGATAGTTTAACCTCTGAAGTGCGCATGGGGGTAATTGGAAACGTCCCCCTGTGCTGACGTATTTGAGGTGTTTCCGTCACTAAAATATTCATTGTGCCATTAATAGCATTAATACTTATCCATATGCGCCTATTATGGGTTGATTATAAAGGTATTAACCTGAAACAACAATAAAACGAGTGAAAACAGCGTTTGGATGGTCAAAATCGGAGATATAGCCCGCGAGTTGTATAATGTATGGGTGAGGCAATCTGCTTTCCCGCCAATTTCCCCCAAGGCCACTGAGACACAGTCGATCGATACTCTCTCTCTCTCTCTTGCACTCGCTTGCTATCAGTGATGACCACACCCTCCAATCGGATTTCTAATGTTAGCACGAAAATATACCTCAGAATAAGGGAATAACAGGGAAAATAGGTGATAACTGAAGGAGAGGAGGAAAGTGGGGAAGGAGGGGAGGTAGAGGACTGAGATTTTGCATGGCCCAGGGGCCAAAAAAACAAAAACATTTTTTTTTTTTTTTTTTTCGATGTCAAAAGTTGATTTTTTTTTCTCTGACTCTTAAGAGTCTCCCCGCAGTGCGCCGGGGGAACTCTTAAGAGTCTCCCCGCAGCTCCCGGGTTAAGAGACAGTTTTTTTTTGTATAAATCCCCCCCCCCTCACCTCGGCTCCCCCCCCTCACCCATTTCTCTTCCTCCACATTTTCTCCAACATCCTCTTCACCATCTCCATGTCTTGTGTTTCCATCTCCTGTGTTAACCCCAATAGCGCCCCTACCCCTCTATCTTCTCTCTGCTTAATCTCCTCCCACCCCCTCTCCCCAACTCTATTCCTCATGTACCTCTCCAACTCGTCTCTCTCCTCATTATATCTTGTACATTCTGTTACTATGTGTTCTACATCCTCCACTATTGGGTCTCCTCCCATTTCACATTGACTGCAGTGCAGTCCCACTCCATTCCATCTCCTTGTTCTCTCATTCGTTTCTAGCGATCCTGTTCTTGCTTTAAATAGAAGTTTCGATCCCCATCCTCCATCATAGTATAGTTCTCTAGCTGGTTTTTCCTTCTCTCTATAATATGCCAGCGTGGCTTTATTTTCTACCCCCTCCCTCCACTTTCTTCTCCCCTCCTCCTTTATCCCTTTCTCTATCTCTCTGACACATCCCCTCCCATTTTCTAGTATGACCCACTCCTCTCTCTCATTTCGTTTTCTAAATTCCCCTCCCACCCGGTCCTGTTTTTATTTATCCACCCCAATTTTTTTTTGCACTCTCTGTTCCATTTACTTTGCTCGTTCGCCCATCTGTATACCTTCCCCGGCCACCTATCTTCCTCCATCCCCTCTAGCCTCACTTTGTACTTCCCTTTCGCTTTCCCAATCCTTTCCTCAAACGTACTCCACCCCATCTCCCCTCGGATTGCTTCTTGTGCTACGTATTTATTTGCCCCCAATCCTGTCCTCCCGATTTTATTCTGTACCGTTTCTAATTTCTTCGTTTCCGCCTCTGTTGTTTCTACCGCCTCTAAGCCGTACATTATTGCAGGTACTCCTAATCCTTTCCACAGCCCTCGCACTATTTCATAGCTATTCGCTCTTAGCCTTGTCGTGCTCCATAGTCTCCCATTCCATTGTTGCATTTGTCCAACCTTTTCACTTTTCGCCTTCTCAAACCCTTTCTCTGTGATCGTTACCCCCAGATATTTATACTCCCTTGTCTTCTTCATTCTGTTTCCTTCGCCCCTTGGAGACGCGTTCGGTAGACCTATCGTTTAGGGCCGATAGCTCTAGCGAACGCGATAGCCGCCGATTCGACGAATCGGCGATCGAAAACGATTGCTGTTTTAGCTATCAGAGCGATCGGTCCTCGGAGGTCGATCGAATGATCGACGAGAATGTAAACAAACCATTTAAAGTTATTATATTGCTAATAATATAGATTGCGTATCGTGTTTCCCCTTCTTGAATACAATTTATGTAAATATTAAACACACTACGAAAAATAGGCGAAAAATAAACAATTCTTGTTGCGATGTCTTCTTCTTCTTCTTCTTTCTTGGGTCAAAGGGCTATTGTTATTGTTTACAAAGCTCTGGCAGACCGATCGGCGATCTGTGTCGTTCGGTAGTGAAATCGAAACACCGTTCTATCAAGCGCTATCAGACGAATCGGCGATAGGTTTACCGAACGCGCTCACGTTACGCGGTTCCTTTGACAGTTCATTAGTTAGAGATCCTCCTTCGATAGACACAAAGGTAGAAATCGCGTCTTGTTGTTTTTAGAGTGTTTAGGGCGCTCTCTTTGGCAGTATATTGATTGTTTATATAGTTTGACCACATGTGAACATCGTATAGGCTAGGCTAGTTCATAATAACAAGTAGGTAGGCCTATAGTAATATTAGCAACATATTGATTTAGCCTATAGGCTAGCCTACTGTGACATCTCCCAAGGTCGTATAGCCTAGCCTAGTTCAGCGTTAGTTCATACGGTTTAATGTTATTTTAATACCACAATTTTTTTTGATATAGGCCTATTTGAAGATAAATATTGAATCTATATGCTCTAAAGATCATAAGAAAATTTGTTTTAACCCTCGGCAAAACCTAATAAAAAAGTATGGTAGGCCTAGGCTACTAAAATTTCTTTTTCGTAACAAGGTTGTCAATACGGTACTTTCAGTCATCGATAGCTCTAAAGATCATATGAAAATGTGTTAAACCCTCGGAAAAACCTAATATAAAAGTAGGCTATGGTACTAAAATTTAATTTTCGTAACAAGGTTGTCAATACGGTACTTTCCCGTTATCAATGTACAATCAAGCTGAAGATTGCAGAGTAAACACCATAGACTTCATCGACTTTTCTTTCACCTTCGTATAATCGACAGCCAATTTTTTTTTTTTTTATTAAGGGATTAGTACTCAACCAGCGGGGGTGTGGGGGCGGCAGCCCCCACTCATAATACTAGGGTAGGTTAGGTAAGGTTGTTAGGTTAGGCTAATGTCTTTTCAAATCACTATCGAGGGGCTGTCTCAACATCGATCGATAGGCCTAGCCTAATGGGGAAAATAGGTTTTCCCGAGATTTCTAATTAATTACAAACACTATATATTGATGCAAATGACCAATTTTGTTTATAAAAAACACTCGGAAAATTCGTGGTATTAAAATAAAAAAATTCCGTTCATACACATAGGTGTTACACCAGCATACAGGTACTAGCCTATATTCCAAAAAAACATAAAATAGGCCTATATAGCCTAGGCCTAGGCTAGCCTAATGGGAAAAAAGGTATGTCACTGTTGTCACCTGTACTGGAGCCCCACCTGTACAGGTGGTATACCTAAGCCGTATATTAATATTACTTGAATCTTACTTGAAGTCGTCTAGAGGTCCCGTCCTCACAGTCGTGGTCCGCCACCGCTGTGTCCGTCCCGTGCGTCCCTTCGAAGGAGGTCCGTCTGGTCCGGTATAGAGTTTGAGGCCGCCCGGCAGTTAGCAGTGTATCCAGACACTGGTGGTTCATCTGGGAGGGTCTTTAGAAACTTGTCTAATAACCCTTTGAACCTGTCTACCGGGCAACCTACTATGTCTCGCACTTCCTTGGGCAGCGAGTTGAAATTTTTTGGTCCATTGTGGAATCAAGCAGATTCCCAGAGATAGAAAAATACTAATGAAGAAAAGGACGTACTTGAGAGCCAAGCAAAGGAAGACCAGCTATGCGCACAATATCACCAAACTACAAGAAGAGCTTGATGAAGTTGAACGTAAACTCATCCAGTCACACCAAGAGCAAAGAACACGCGAAGAACTCCAAGCAGTTGCAAACATACGAGTAAATAGCAAATTCTTCTATGCATACGCAAAAAGGAGACTCAGGAACACCTCAACAATAGGACCACTTGCAAAACTTACGGGCGAACTTGAGAGTGACCCAACCGAAATGGCCAAGATACTCAAACAGCAGTATGAAAGTGTCTTCAGCCCGCCAAATGAAGACAAGAAAATCGAGAATGCAACAACTTTCTTTGGCAACGCTCCAGGGACACCACATCAACTCTCCTCGGTAACAGTATCAACAGAGGACATAATAGCAGCCATCGACAAGATTGGACCAAACTCTGCGGCAGGACCAGACGGCTTTCATGCCCAACTGCTAAAAAACTGCAAACATCAGCTAGCCCTGCCTCTAAAACTGCTGTGGAGCAAGTCCCTCCAAACTGGATATGTACCACAATCCCTAAAAGAAGGTAATGTCACACCAATACACAAAGGGGGTAGTAAAGGCATAGCCAAAAATTACAGACCAGTGGTGCTGACGTCACATCTGATTAAAATCATAGAAAGAACATACGAGCTAAGATGGTCAGCTTCCTGGAAGATAACGAGGCGTTCAACGAGGGGCAACATGGCTTTAGAAAAGGCCGCTCCTGCCTCTCACAACTACTATCACACTACGACAAAATCCTACAGGATATTCAAGACGGAGAAAATGTAGACGTCATATATCTAGATTTCGCCAAAGCTTTTGACAAGGTGGACCATGGGATCCTTCTACATAAACTCAAAGCTATTAGATTAATCAATAACCCTGCAATCACACAGGACCTTCCTACATTATCCATACGAAGAAACGTTGCATCCCTTGCATTATTCTACAGATATTTTCACAGCAATTGTTCCGAGGAACTTGCTTCAATTGTGCCGCCTCTCCACATCTTTCCCCGTAGAACTAGGGCGGCTGAGAGCGCCCATGAATTTACACTTTCTCCTCCACAATGCAGAATTTCTGCATATCAGAATTCATTTATCCCCAGAGCTACTACTCTTTGGAATTCACTTCCCTCGAATTGCTTTCCACAAACTTACAATCTACAAATGTTTAAATCCAGTTGTTACAAACATTTTATGAATGGAGGATGCCTTTAGGCACATGGACCTTTTTGTTTTATCTGTGTTTTTCCTTCCTCCGTTCATTGTCTCTTTAAAAAAAAAAAAAAAAAAAAAAAAAAAAAAAAATCACTGGGAATAGGGGGAGACCTTGGAAGATGGCTCCACAGCTTCATCACCAACAGAAAACAAAGAGTCACGGTTCAAAGAAGCCTATCAGAAGCAGGTGGGGTCATCAGCGGAGTACCACAAGGATCAGTACTGGGACCTCTCCTATTCCTCATCATGATAGGAGACATCGACAGGGACCTGGAACACTCAACAGCCACATCGTTTGCAGACGACACCAGACTCATGAAAAAAATCACCTCACAACATGATGCTCAGCTACTACAACAAGACTTGGACAAAATCCTGAAGTGGGCAGAAGAAAACAACATGGCCCTAAACGGAGACAAGTTCGAGCTTCTAAGGTACGGGAACAAGAGAGCACTACAAAACGACACCAACTACAAAAGTGGACAGCAAGAAATTACCGCCAAGGACACAGTGAAGGACTTGGGAGTAAATATGAGCAGTGACGCCACTTTTTCCCAGCATATTACCAAAGCCACAACAACAGCAAAACAAATAGCAGGCTGGATCCTGAGAACCTTCCACACAAGAAATGAGAGGTGTATGCTAACACTGTGGAAGTCACTGGTCCTACCACGACTGGAGTACTGCTCCCAGCTCTGGTCTCCCCAAAAAGTAGGAGAAATAACAGAAATTGAAGCCACCCAGAGGACATTCACCAGTAAAATCCATGGGTTTCAACACTTTAACTACTGGGAGAGACTTAAGGAGCTGCAGCTGTACTCACTTCAAAGACGTAGGGAGAGATACATCATCATCTACGTCTGGAAGATTTTGGAAAAAAAGGTACCAAATCCAAACATCCAAGAGACTCAGCACCAAAGGCGAGGGAGGCTGTGCTATGTGAGGACTACGCCGGGATCAACACAAAAAATCAAATCCCTGATCCATCACAGCTTTACATACAATGGAACCAGACTGTTCAACTGTATACCAGCCCCTCTCAGGAACATGACCGGGGTGTCTCCAGACACCTTCAAGAAACACTTGGACATGTGGCTGGCCAAAATACCGGACCGGCCACCAACACCAGGATACCCCAGCACCAACTCCAACCGACTTCTGGAATGGAAAGTGGAAGAAAGGGAGCTGCCTGGTCGCAGTGGAGCCCCAGCTCAACTGTGTCACTAACGGACGGAATACAACTAAGTGTAACTAAGTGTAACTAGGCTGGACGCGAGGAGGGATCTCACTCGTTCTGGTGCCTGTGCTGGGAGGGATCTCCTCTCACACTTCCTTCCAGTCCGACCATTTTGTTTTTCCTGGAGTTCATTACCAGTTGGATCTGGAACCAGCTTCTCCAGGATTTTCCACACATAAATTGCGCAGTACCTGTCTCGCCTTCTCTGCTGAGAGTACAGCCCTAGCTTCTTGAGCCGGTCCCAGTAGCTAAGGTCCTTCATCCCCCGAATGTTTCTAGTGATATTGATATTGGTATGAAAAGTTTTCCATTTGTAGTTGATACACAGGAGCTCATGATACTAGCCTAGAATTAGCTTAAAACAGGTAGAGAGTCTAGGGATGCAAAATTACTTTAAAGATATTGAATGTTTAAACAAAAAAGTACCTTTGGAGTTAAAGACCTCTTCTGGTCATGTAATTAACATTAATGTTAACCCAATATTTAGTCCTTGTTGCTCATTTTCCATCTTGGGAATGGATGTATTGAGGTCGTGTTATTGTACTTTGAATTTATCAAGACTCAATCATCTTTGATAATAAATTCTTGTTCTAAGCCAGACTAGCCAGTCTCAGTACAATATCAGTATATGGAGAAAGCTACTATTGGAGGTAGAAAAACCACAGTGCTTATAGACAGTGGCTGTGCGTTCAATTATATAACCAAGGAATTGGTTAAAGAATGTCAATTAACTATTGAACCGCTTGAAAAATCACTTGAGAGTTCTTTCCCGTTCGCTAATGCTAACAGCAAGCAAAGCCTAAGGGTAAATATACATAATTATGTTAGGAATGTATCTGTCACTACCGATAACTTAACATACACAGGTGATTTTTATATATCTGATGATTACCCTTTTAATTTTAGCATAGTTGGCATACAGGCTATGAAAGATAAAATTATATCTTTCAAGCCCAATAAGGCTAAGCCTGGTGTCCGTCTTGCTAGGAATGATGCCCGTCATGCTAGGAATGATAAACACAAACAAAAATTCAATAAAGTCCTGGCCTCTTATGAAAGTCTTATCCAAATATATTTGACCTTGTAACTCGGGCAGATTTTGTAGATAAATATAAAAGGTACTTCTGCAAACATATGGTATACATTTCTGCAAATTTTCTACTGAAAAATAGACGGTAAAAATTGAAGAGACCCCGGATAGCGTTTTTGCTAGTTAATTCTAGTTTTTTGTTTATTTTTCTTTGATATACAGTGTTGTTTAATACCGAGGACTGTCGCATTTTAGTATTTTCAACATTAGCCTAACCTAACCTAACCGAAAACTAAACAGGGAACATGAGCTGGGTTTAGACCGTTGCGTACCCATAAACAGGGAACGTGAGCTGGGTTTAGACCGTCGTGCACCCATAAACAGGGAACGTGAGCTGGGTTTAGACCGTCGGTTAGGTTAAGTTAGGTTAGGTTAGGCTAATGTTGAAACTACTAAAATGCGCCGGTCAGCGGTATTAAACAACACTGTATATCAAAGAAAAATAAACAAAAAACTAGAATTAACTAGTAAAAAGGCTGTCCGGGGTCTCTTCAATTTTTACCAAATAGACACATCCGTTTGCTTACTAATATGGGCCCGTTTCTACGGGGTACATCACACGGTCAATGGGCATCTGTCGTGCTGATTCCAGTCCTTGGTTATGGAACCGCCACCCCCTCCTGCTGTACCATGACTGCCGTTGGTGTCAGCGGTAAGGATGTAGTATTCGGGTGTATCGCTGGCTTTTTTTACATTACAGTACTTGTATGCTTGCGTCTTGTGATCATGTTTCCGTCTATTTTGACTGCCGTGAGATACAATAATAGGTTGAGGGGGGGGCTTTGCCCGCAGCCCCCCCTCACCCCCCCCATGACTCATTGTCATCATCATAGACTGTACAGTATAGCCAGCAGGGGGCACATAACAGTTCAAATAATGCAATCAAAATAGATGGCAAGTTGGCAACATAACCGCGAGCGTTAGAATAATAAAAACAAAGCTGGCAATACGCCCGGATACTACATACTTCCCGTGTCAGCTCCCGGAGACTCTGGAATATCTTGTGGAAGAGTGTCCGCGTTTTTACAGCCAAAGTCAACTACTTCGAGTTTGAGACCGTGTTAGGAGGCTGCAAGTTTGTGACATTGAGCTGAATGTTCTTCTGGGGACGGGGACTGCCGATGAAGCATGGCAACTAGCCCTATCAAGATAACAGTGTGTATACCGGTACCTTTTGCCAATGGGTAGGGGAGAGCGGTGATGGTTCGGCAATTTTTTTTTTAAATATTTATATAAATTCAGATTTAAGCAGTAGTATAATCTAGTTAATGTTAAATTGTTGCCTCGTTATTTGGTTCTTTAGCCTGATTATATCAAACCCTTAGCCCTTTTCAGTTTTGAGCTATAGTTCCCGAAACACAAGTTTCTAATTCGGCCGAACCATCCCTACCAGTGGTGATGGTTTGGCCAGAAGGGTTGGATGGTATGGCCACATGTATTAATTGGCATAATCTTAAAATTATGTGAGTTGGTTTGGCTAAAATAAAAAATGTATCAATTAAAAGACATTTTCTTGTGCTAAAGTACAAAATTAGACTTCATAATCCAAATTATGCCTCTGCATATATGCTAAGTAAAATAATATTTTAAAACTTAATTAAGCTTCTATTTTTTAAAGGGATTAGCAATCTTTTGGCCCCTAAACTTGCTGTTATTTTTATAATTTTAATCCGTCGTGGCATTTTCCCATTGTGTTGGTGTTCTGCTAACGTAACGCCTATTCCAAAAGGATCATCTCCCACTGTTCTCCCAGTAGAGTATAGACCTATATCCATTACTCCGGTTTTATCAAAGGTCTTTCAACGCCTATTAGCCAAGCGACTCCTAGCTTTCACCAATAAATTTATTTTGTTGCCTCCAAACCAGTTTGGGTTTAGGAATGGCTTAGGTACCGGTACCTGTGATGCTCTTCTTGTCCTCACTCATGATTTCCAGGTTTCATTGGATGCTGGCCATGAATCAAGATTAATATCTCTAGATTTTAGTTCCGCTTTTGATCTAGTTAACCCGGCAAGTGCTAAGCCCCTGTAGTATACACCACACCCCTGTGCTGAGGTATTCTGATTCATTCCTCACTAAAATCGTTAATTTACCATATATATAATTAATACTTATTCATATGCGCCTATTTTACTTTTTAATATGAACATTGGAAAGCAATAAAACAAGTGGTAACAGCAATTGGCTGGTGAAAATTTTATATTTTAGCCCCGTGGTCGTAATCTGGCCTTGAGCAGTGAGAGACTAACACCCTCACTCTCTCGTGTCTCGCTAGGCACTGAGAGACAAAGGGTGAACTCAGACTGGCTTGGAGGGTCGGAGTTACACTCCTCCATCTCTCATACTCGATAAATATCGGGAATAATAGAGAAAATACCTGATAATTGAGGAGGGGGGGGGGGGGGGAGACATATGTGTAGGAGTGGTAGAAAGTAATGGAGGGAAATTATCTCACCTAAGCACAATTTTTTTTTTTTTTTTTTTCCGAGTGCCACTGGGGTGTTTTAAATTTTTTTTTTTTTTTAGGCCTAGGATCTTAAGAGTCTTCCAGCAGTCGCCCAGTAGAACCTCATAAAGAGTCTTCCAGCAGCCGATGGGTTAATCATAAGGCTCTATTATTCAAACTCAGTTCCATGGGGATTGGTGGTTCAGTTTTAAATATGATTTCTGTGTTTAACTAACAGACATCAACGTGTGGTACTGGTAGTTGATGGCAATTTTAGTTCTTTTAACCCCTTCAGACTCATATGATGCAGAGGTTGCCAGATTAGCAATAAGAAATAGAGTTCTCTCACTTTTATAATTACCTCCAAAATTAGTTTTGGTAAGATCCTATGTAGCGGTAGTCACCGTATTTTGTTTGCCCATTAACTAAGGATCCTTCTTTATATACTCATATCTCTTAGTTATTTTCTTCACTTACCTCAACAATACTAAACCCGATAGCTGGGGAGGGTATGAAATATATCGGGGAAAGAGAGGGGTTGAAACATGGTGATTAACTAGAATATAGCCATCTTGAGTAACCAAGCCAAGACATTGTGTATCCTTGCTTGTGATTGGTTGTTGACTATCGTGACGTCATCAGCTAAGGCGGGCCTCAGCGATGACGTCATTCCAGCCCTCGGCCAACATGTCGTCATTACACCCGCTTATTTTAACACCCGCTTAATCTTACACCCGGTTAATTTTACATCAGCGGTGTACCTGTTTCACACAACGTGTATTATAATGTCATTAGTGCACTGTGTAATTTGCGTCTTGATATTCAGTGTTTCTATTTATCAATACTAATTAGTATTCACCCCCCCCCGTATTTGGCTCGTGAACGGTAAGGTTAATCTGCGAGAGCGGTATCGTCCCAAGATGAACTGATATATTGGTAATTATAGGGAATAGGCTCGCACCCTTATTTTTCATGTTTTTTCCTCCAGATTTTCAGAAATGAGTGTATTCATGGTCTTAGTTATAATGCCAATGTTGGATACACGATGGGTTGAGAGGGGGCTTTGCTCCCCCTCACCCCCCCCCATGAATTATTGAAATCGTCATCTATGTTGCCAGCAGGGGGTAAATATTGATTATACTGCATAACGAAGGCGTTTGTAAACAGTGAGGATGTCCGAAAGAGCTCTGAGATTGATTAGAATGGGCGTTTTTTTGGTCAATATTAAGGAGACGGACCACAGCTATTTTCAAGGATTTTTTTTTGTGGATGTTATTTATATGATTTATAAGGTTTCTATAATAAAATTTGGGAATTTTTTTATTTTAATACCACATATTTTCCGAGTGTGTTTTATAAACAAAATTGGTCATTTGCATCAATATACTGTATAGTGTTTGTAATTAATTAGAAATCTCGGGAAAACCTATTTTCCCCATTAGGCCTATCGATCGATGAGACACGCTCGCTCCCCGATAGTGATTTGAAAAGACATTAGCCTAACCTAACAACCTTACCTTTACCTAACCTAGTATTATGGGTGGGGCTGCCGCCCCCACACCCCCGCTGTTTGAGTACTAATCCCTTAACCCTTCCTCCCCGGGTGTCATTTTAATATGACACCACGAAATAAGGGCAGGTGCCCGGGTGTCCTCTCAGGAGATAGTAAGCTTGAAAGCCTATTCAGCTTGGTCTGAACGCTGTGCGTCCGACGCATGTAAACAAAGCCGATCGTTGCGTCACCGCACCTCCGAAAACAAGAAGGAGAAGACTCGTTTGTTATTGTATGTCTGTATGTCGTTGTTTCAGTAGTGAAAAGATCGTCGTATTGCTAACATCGCCTGAAAATGCTCTCCACTAAAATCGTCATCACAACTGAACCAGTTGACTTTGAGAGCTCTACTCAACGCCAGTCTACAGATTGGAAACCGCACTACATTTATAGATGCGTGGGAAATTTCTAGCAGTTAAAATTAACCAAAATACGGTAGCCTAGGCCTAGACGTTTTTCGGCCAGATCGCCCGGGTAGCCCACCCTGTCCTTTGGAGATACAGCCCGGGCCAGGAGGGTTAATACAAAAAAAAAAAAAATGGCTGTCAATTATACGAAGGTGAAAGAAAAGTCGATGAAGTCTATGGTGTTTACTCTGCAATCTTCAGCTTCATTGTACCTGTACATTGATAACGGGAAAGTACCGTATTGACAACCTTGTTACGAAAATTAAATTTTAGTACCATACTTTATATTAGGTTTTTCCGAGGGTTTAACACATTTTCATATGATCTTTAGAGCTATCGATGACTGAAAGTACCGTATTGACAACCTTATTACGAAAAAGACATTTTAGTACCGTAAAATGGGGTAACTTCGGACATTTTTCGAGGTTTTTTAACAATTTCTCCTGAGTGTAAACACATTATAGAGATTTAACTAGGTCAAGTGATGTATGGTGATAGTGCGCCGTAATCCAGGAAGCTTCCTAAAATTATCCCCCATAATAAGAGAGCTATCCTTATCCTAAATTATGTCCGAAGTTTGCTTGAAAAGTTGAAAACTTCGGACATGTATGGATAACTTCGGACATAGGTGATTTCTTATGGAAAATGATTGCCAAGAAAGCTGGGATAACTCCGGACAAACGGAGGAGAACTTCGGACGTAGGTTCGTGGCCTTATTACATTCATTTTTCGGCTCCTACTATTTTATATGAATATTTTATTATTGCTGCTTATTCCTGTCCGATGTTTAAGTGGAAAATGCAGTCAATACTTTTAGGCCTGTATAATCAGTATAGGAGGGGGATATATACGATGTTTAACATATATTCTGTTTGGATCTGTTCTCGTTAGGCATTGAGCTCACTCTTAGAAAATATTGAGCAGGAAAAATAACCAATGTTGTCTAATCAATAACTCAAAAATTAACTAGGCCTAGTGAAAATATATAGGTATGTATACTATATCACTGCATATACACTTTTATGAATTTGAGCATTTTTATAGGTATAACGTATTTGTTGGTGTTTCTTTCGGCAGATACAAATTTTTTTGGACAAGATGTATGCCTCTCCTAATTTATATATATTATATATCCAGAATTATCCGAAATACATAAATCAGTTAGCATATTAGCATATTTTTATGGGTTTTTGGACTCAGAGAATGATTATTTGATCTTTTACCACCATGTTAATGATGGACAAGTATTATGAATGACTTTCATAGGGCAAATAATAACAAACAATTGTTTTGTTCCATGTCCGAAGTTAGCACGTTTTTTTTTTAAAACACAATCGGTTAAATGATAGTGTTCTAGCTAGAGCGTTATACAAGTGTAACAAATTTCCTTTGGTGGATGTTGTCTCTGGTGGTAATGTTACTACAAAATTATATCAGTCACAACATCTTTCATAAAAACAAATTTCTTCAGGGTGATAGAAGTTTGGCAGGGTAGCGAAAAATTTACATATTTTCGTCATATATATAATATTTTTTTAGTGTACATATACTCATGTCAGTTTCCTAGGACTTTTACATGCTCTTCCTTTGCCATTTCTCTAAACGGACCCCACAATAAAAAGCGTTTCCATTATACAATGACAATGTCTAATTACTTATTATCGCCGATGTCCGAAGTTATCACCGCAGTACGAAGTTACCCCACTTTACGGTACTGTACCATACTTTTTTATTAGGTTTTGCCGAGGGTTAAAAAAAAAAAATCTTATGATCTTTAGAGCATATAGATTCATTATTTATCTTCAAATATATCAACAAAATTTGTGGTATTAAAATAACATTAAACCAAAATTTGTTCATGGAAATTAAGGAAAATATCAAGGAAACTGGCCAACTTTTATTTCGTGATTTTTTTTTTTTGGTTTTAGCTACTTTTCATCATTAGCCTATACAGTGGTTGTCATCCCTTCCTACCCGGGCTGCCTTAGGTAAGGACAGCGCGGCAGAAGGGCCGCTACCCGGTATGCCTTACCTAAGGCATTTGCTTTAAAGCGTGCTTTAAATTTCGCGCGGGCAAATTTTACTTTGCGTGGGCGATCGTAGCGCCACCAAGCCTCAACTACCACGCTTATCAGTTCCTACGTTGCCGCCATTGAGAGCTACAGCAAAAATATGAATTCCGACGTGTCCGATACTGTGCAATCTCCCGCGCATCCCAGTGCTACCCCGCTTGCAACATCTACGCCTCTGCCAACCGAGAAGAAAAAGAAACTAAGGAAAGGGAAACGTTTGCTAAGTGAAAGTGCAATACACCGTGAACTTTTCAACCCGGATGAGCAGTGGTGAAAGCTCTGTAGACAAAAACCTCTATATTCAGAGTAGAAGTGGGAGCGAAATTGACGATTTTGTGGGATTTGGTGCTGATGACAATGTTGATTTATTTGAGGGGGGTAATAGTAGTGATGATCCTGATGTGGAAGTGGTGGAGGAAGGTGCTATTGAAGTACCAAGTGTGCTAGAGCCAACCCCTTCGCCTAGTTTCGTAGGTCAGGGTAGGCCTAGCCCTAGCCCTACGCCAGGACCTTCCCCTTTGCCTGCCCGTACGCCCTTGAAAGTGGGTAAATACTTCTATAAACAGTCTTTAGTGAAAAGTGCAGCCAAGAAAGCACACAGGGAAGCAGAAAAAGTGAGGGAAGGCGTAGATAGTGAGAGTGACGCCGACCCAGGCCTACCAACCACCCACATTCCTTTGTCCCGACGCCTTGACCCGGGACGCCGGGAGGGCCACCCACAGCCCTCGGCTTCATCTGTCCCTCAGGATGACCAAAGGGCCTCTACAAGTGCGTCATTGGCCTCCCACAGTGTGCCACCACAGGCACCGCATCGTAGGTCATTATTTCCGGCGGAAAAGTCCACGGCTAGCCGCAAAAGGAGCCCAACTCCCGAGGCCGAGGCTCCCATTGCTCAACCTCCCGCAGCCCCACGCCGCCGACGCCCGGTCTATTCTTCACCAGAGTTGTCTCCTGAAGAGGCTGCTGACGACCCCAACATTGCCCCAGATGACCTGACGTCTCCTGAGGAAGAGGAAGTCCCGACAAGAAGAGTCAAAGGGCGAGGTCGTGGACGTGGTCAGCCTGCCGACGCCGCTGCCCCTGGGCCTGGGCCTGGGCGTGGGCGTGGGCGTGCAGGGCGTCCACGTGGCCAAGGGCGTGTGCCAGGGCGTCCAGGGCGTGTGCCTGCTGCAGCTGCACGTCCTTGTCCTCGAGCTGCTGACATGTTTGTGTGGTCAGATGGGGCGGATTTTGTGCCAGATTGTCCTGCCTTTGACGAGGTACAACAGGGTTCCGGGGTGTCACCAGCATATCCCTGTGGCCCAAATGCCACCCACAGTGAACTTTTCTGTGGCTTCTACGACAATGAAGTCATGGAATACCTTGTCAAAGAGACAAATAACCACCAGGCTATCTGTTCAAACTTTCTTGGCAGGAAGACCAGTGCCAAGATGGTGGCATGGAGAGCTCTCACTGTGGCAGAATTATATGTGTTCTTGGCACTCACAATGCTGATGACACACATAAAGAAGCACGTTCTGGCAGACTACTGGATAACTGGCGACCTCACAACGACTCCAGCATTTGGCAAATTCATGTCAAGGGATAGGTACTTCGACAACCTCTAATATTTCCACCTGACAAATAACATGCATGTCCACGAGCCCGACACACTCTGGAAGATCAGGCAACTGTATGACATGATACGTCATCGGTTTTCCACCTACCTGATTCCATTTCAGAAGCTGTGCATCGACGAGTCTCTGGTCCTGTTCCGTGGTAGGCTGCACTTCCGACAGTATATCCCATCAAAGAGACACCGCTTCGGCATCAAGCTCTTCGTCCTCTGCGACTGCAAGACGGGATATGTGCTCGACTTTATAGTCTACAGCGGCAAGGGTGGTGAGGTGCAGATTGACCCCCTCATTGGTTTTGGCGGCGCTGTGGTAAAGAGGATGATGGAGAGGTACTTCCATGACAACCACGTCCTCTATATCGACAATTATTACACGTCGCCTATCCTCGCCAAGTACCTCCATGACCGCATGACCGGAACTGTCGGCACAGTGAAGGGGAAGAGGAAGGGCATGCCAGCCTACCCAACCAAAACTAAGAAGACGGACATCTTCCATAAGAAGAGTGGCCCCATCCTCTCCATCCACTGGCATGACCAGCGCAAGGTCAACCTCCTCACCACATGCCACAAAGCAGAGATGGTCCCCACAGGGAAGCTGGACCGAAAAACGAAGAACCCTATCACGAAACCAGCTGCTGTTCTGGACTATAACCTGAACATGCGCCTCGTCGACAAGTCCGACATGCAGATGGGCTTCATAGACTGCCTGCGAACATCTTGCAGGTGGTACAAGAAGTTTGTCCTGCATACAGTAGATATGTCTGTCCTCAACGCATACAACATCTACCGTTTGAGGAGTCCAGTCATCAAGTACAAGAGCCTGCGGACCTTCCAAAAGCAGCTGATACATGAGCTCCTGGTAAAACATGTGGGTACGCCAGGGAGGCCACTACAAGGACCAGGCATGATGGACAGAACAGGGTGTGCCGAGTTCTTGAGAAAGCACCAGCTCGTCGCCCTTCCTTTCCAGGGTCCTAACAGCAGAATAAGAATGCAGAAGAGGTGCTATGTGTGCACCCGCACAACTCGACGACCAAGCAAACCCACAAAAACCACTTGACAATGCCTCGAGTGTCAGGTGGGACTGTGTGCTGGCACCTGCTTCAATGATTTCCACACTATTACAAACTATTGAAGTGTAAGTGACAGTGATAGTGACACTCAATAATAATAATAATAATATAACTAAGTATAAGTGAAAGAGACACATAAGTAATAATAAGTGCCTTCAGAACAATATGAACAAGTGAAAGTGACACTAAAATATATATTCCTAACAATAAAGAAGTGAAAATGACACTATCAATTGCCATAGTCCAGTATAAATAATCATAACTACTATAATAATGACTATAAAACTAAGTCTAAGTGAAAGAGACACACATAAGTAATAATAAGTGCCTTCAGAACAATATGAACAAGTGAAAGTGACACTAAAATATATATTCCTAACAATAAAGAAGTGAAAATTACACTATCAATTACCATAGTCCAGTATAAATAATCATAACTACTATAATAATGACTATAAAACTAAGTCTAAGTGAAAGAGACACACATAACATACATACATACATAAAATTTTAAGACTGAGCGTTCCACACATCAGTGCAGTTTCAGTCTCTTGTCCTATTGGCGGCGTTCCAGGCAACCCTGTTAAGGGCAGCTTCTCTTGTCAAGTTCTTGGATTTGAGATCGGCGCGTATAGTCCGATCCCAGGTCTTCCTCGGTCCACCCCTTGGTGCAGCTCCCTCCACAATCACAGACCTGCATTTTTTCATCCAATTTTGTTCATCCATTCTCTCCACATGTCCATACCATCCCAGTCTACTTGTACGCATCACCTCGCTAATACTCTTTATACCTAAACGTCTCCTCAGCTCAACATTTGTTATTCTATCCTGTAGCCTGGCCCCACACATCCATCTCACCATTCTCATCTCATTACGCTCCATTCTGTTGACATCCTCTACTTTAACGGCCCATGTTTCTGAGGCATACGTCATTGCACTTCTAACACATGAGGCATACACCTTTCCCTTCAGGGGGAGAGGCATTCTTTTCATGGTCAGGATTGGCATCAATTCTCTGAACTTCCCCCAGCCACACCTAATTCTAGCAACAGTGGCAGCCTCGGCCCCACCACCGGCAGAGATGGTATCTCCTAGGTAACAAAACTTGTTCACCAGCTCCAAAGACTCATTTCCAAAATTCACAGCCACAGGATCATCACTTAACACAAGCTCGCCTTTGCACACTACGCACTCAAATTTCTCTATTTCTGACTTATCCTTCGGCAGGGGCCCCTTTATTCTACTACAGCGCTTACTCCCATGGTGTACCCAACATCGACAGATGCTACATTGAATTGAGTTAACGCCCACTCCCTTTCCACACACTGCACATGGGTATGCACCGCTCTTTTCCACATTGCCTCGTCTCAATCTACAATGCATAACCTTGGTTTTGTTAATATTGACTCTTAAACCCTTGCTCGCCATGCCCTCTCTCCACTCTCTGAATTTGGCCTCAGCATCCTGCATACTGTCAGCTATTAGGACTAAATCGTCTGCATAAAACAGTTCCAACGGGAGTCCGCCTCTAAAAACTCTAGACAGCGCCTCCAAGACCATAATAAAGAGGAGGGGGCTTAACACTGAACCCTGATGGACTCCAACACGGACTGCGAACTCATCACTCAGTACACCCTTCACCCTCACCGAACTTCGCGAATCCTCATACATCTTCATTATCACACGCACCAGCCACTCTTCCACACCAAGTTTCCTCATAGCCCACTGCACAACAACTCTAGGTACCCTATCAAAGGCCTTCTCCAGGTCCACAAACACAAAGTAAAGATCCCTGCCTTTTAGTAAGTATCTTTCCTGTATCTGCCTGACTATGAAGATAGCATCGGTTGTACCACGTCCTGGCATAAAACCAAACTGCATATCATCAATAGAGATGCTTTGCCTGATCAAACCCTCAAGGACTCTCTCACAGACCTTCATGATTTGGTCAAGCATTTTCAGGCCCCTATAATTTCCTCTATCTAGCGCATCCCCTTTTCCTTTGTATATATTTACTATTACACTTTTGAGCCAATCCTCTGGGATTTTCTCATCTTTAATAATGGTGTTTATCAACTCAGTGACTAAGTTTACACCAATCTACCCTGAGGCTTTTATCATCTCAGCGACAATGTCGGAGCAACCTGGAGCTTTACCGTCCTTCATTTTATTGATTGCGTCGCTCACTACAGCTGGTGCTATCAAAGGAGGGGGCCCAGATATTGGTTTTTCGATACTAAGCTGTTCCTTATCCCATTCAAACTCTACATTTAGCAATCGTTCATAGTGTACCTTCCATGCTTCTCTGATTTCATTTTCTGCATACACAATCTTCCCATTATCATCTCTAACACACTGTTCACCTATAATATCCCTACTGTCATTTTTAACTCGCCTAGCTAGGTTGAAGATCCCATTGGGATTGTCAGTGTTACACACTTGTTCGAGGACCAGGTCCTTAATGCGATTTTTAGCATTGTAAATAACTCTTTTTAGCTGCCTGGTATTCCTCCCTGCTGCCTCCTTTCTTCCATGCTTTGGAGCATCTCCTTTTCTCTTTCACAGCATGTTCTACCTCATCGTTCCACCACCAAGAGGTCTTATTCCTGGGGTGACATAAGTAATAATAAGTGCCTTCAGAACAATATGAACAAGTGAAAGTGACACTAAAATATATATTCCTAACAATAAAGAAGTGAAAATCACACTATCAATTACCATAGTCCAGTATAAATAATAATAACAATAAAACTAAGTATAAGTGACAGAGACACAAATTACTTCAGAAAAATAAATTTATTGAGTGAAAATAACATAATAACAATAATATATGGCATAATAAACAATAAAACACTAAAAAATCGCTTCCCGCCATAATTCAAGGTAGAGCGACGAGTCAAAACGTTCGTCGTAGCCTGGGCCGCGGTTGAGTGTTCGGACGCGGCGAGGTAAATACGCGGCAAAAGTTACCTCCACTTCCATCACCATAACTCCGGAACTACTTGAGCTAGAAAGCTCTACTCAACGCCATTCTACGCGGCAAGGTAAGGCGCCCATTTTTACATATGTTTGATTAATGTAGGTAGTATATTAAGCGAGATTAGCCTTAGTTTACTTTTGTTGTGTTTTCAGCCAAATCGCCCGGATACAGCCTCCGTCCTTAAAAAACGCTGCCCGGGTAGGAAGGGTTAATTAGAATCTCCGGAAAAAACGTTTTCCCCATTATCCAACAATCTTAAGATACGGCCCCCGATAGTGGGGAGGGCTATGAAGTAGGCTACAGGGAAATTGAGGGGTAAAAGACGAAAATAAGGGGTAATATTAGCGTAACCTAACAACCTTACATAACCTAACCTAGTATATTAGGTGGGGGCTGCCGCCCCCACACCCCCGCTGGTTTGGTATTTAATTAGGCTAATAAAAGATTGACGGTCGCCAAAAGAGGTAATTGTAAGAGTGAGAGAACTCTATTTCTTATTGCTAATCTGGCAACCTCTGCGTCATATAAGTCTGAAGGGGTTAAGTGGGCTAAGAGTTAATCAACATGGCTAAATTGCAGATAATGTTTCAACATCACTTTTTCTTTGATATAATTCATGCCCTCTGCACCTATATGGGTTGTTATTGACGAGGTAAGTGAAGGAAATAAGTCTGTATTGAGGATATACAGTAAACCCTCGCTATCTCGGACTAATTGGGGGGAGACCCAGTCCGAGATGACCGAAAATCCGACATGTCCGAAGTCCGACTTATGTCCGACTTAAGAGAGGAAAATGTCCGAATTGGAAGAGGGAGTACGAGCCACCAGAGAAAACGGAGACTTCCCTATCACTAACAACGTTGATTCAAGATAAATTACAGTACCTGTACAGTATCCAGCAGACATATATTATAAATATCACTTTCCTTCTCCACCTCACTGTAGCCTTAGATCTCGGAATTTTCCGAGATATATGACACCTGTCCGACAGACCATGTGGGCCCTCGGAGTTTTCCCCTTACTTCTCGGAATTTTCCGAGATATACGGCGAACTTTCCGAGAGGCCGATGCCAGTCCGAGTAGTCCGGGTTTCCGACTTCTAGAGGTCCGAGATAGCGAGGGTTTACTGTACATTAAAGATTCCGTGGTAAACGTAGCCTAGGCTTGGACCCAAATAACGACGGTATAGAACCCTTGCCCTTGGTGTACTGGAGAATAATGGTCTGCAGCCAAATTAACACAATGCCGCTGGAAGCTCCGTTCGTCTATCTATCTATCTATTGCCGGACGCCTTACTCCCCTTACGAGGGTGGCCATACACAGAATGCCCCCAAGCGGACCCATTCCCTGTGAGAGGGACAACCCGAGCCAGTTTAGTGAAGGACTTACAGGATTGACCACTCAATTTAGGATCCGTCCGACTCCGAGTCCCTCTGTGTAGGCCTATTTTTAGCACTATTTTTCTACAGTGGTGTTCGGCTAATCCATCCACTAACCTGCCTACCCTAAGGTAAGCAGTACGGATTTGTATCAGGTTTACTCCCCTAGACAGGTTGCCAACCAAGGCTGACGAGTCCCATCCACCCGGATTTGTATAAGGTTGTCTCCCCTAGATGAGTTGCCTACCAAGGCTAACGAGTCCCATCCACCCGTTCGTAATCCCGTTAAATAGAAGATGTTGTAGGTGTTTTCATAAAGCAAAAACACTTCACTATTCATTGAACAACAGTTCCACCATTTCAAATATGGCCGACTGGCCCGACTCCCGAGAGATTATAAACACCAAGGATAATAAATGAATCAATGTGACATCGTAGAGGGATTGAGAAACAAAAGAGGCTCATTATATGGACTGACGTGTTTCTACACCCATTAAAATGTCGCGAGAATTTGTGACGTCACCGTCTAGACAGTGACGTACTCCCACAACAACCATTCATATGCCATCATCGCTCGTGACGTCACACCCAGTTTATTGACCAATAGAATATCAGTATACAACTCGACTCACCTCCACTCGTCGTCCACCAGCTGAGCTGGGAAATTGTAAAAGTGAGTCCACAGATGCCCTCTAATTATTCATTTACCAAGTATATTTTCCATTTATAGTATACTACGAAGCAACATACATAATACATATATACAGTATGTACAAACAACAAATATGCTATAACACTGCCCAGTTCTTGAGATACTGTATAATGTATATCGTTACACAGGATTATACCTTAGTTTTCTGACCACAGCTAACTCAAAGACAACTGCAGAGGTTGAAGTAACTAAAATAAAGGTTTCTAAATACCCCTGATGGTAACAAAGGTTTTAAAGTATCCCTAATAGGCTCAAAATTGCGTCATATGTCGGAGTGGGTTAACATTGTTAAATCTGGTGTACTGTACCTCAGGGTAGTGTACTGGGCCCTCTGCTTTGTATCCTTTTTACTGGTGATATTTGGTGTGGAGTTTCCTCTAAAATGATTGTTTATGCAGATGATGCCTCATTATATGCTACTATGACTTCTCCTGCTGAGAGAGATTTGATTGCCAATACTCTGAGAGATGATATACTAAAAATTATTAGTTGGTGTGATCGTTGGGGTATGAAGCTGAACTCTGCAAAAACACATAACCTTTTAATTAGTAGATCTACGACACCTTTTCCTTTGCATCCTGAAATTATAATAAATTATTCTGTAATCATTCAATGTACCAAACTTAGGTTACTGGGTGTGACTTGATTCAAAACTTACTTTTGAGGCACACTTACACTCAGTTGCCTCATCTATATCTCAGAAAGTTGGTCTACTACGTAAATGCAAAAAGATTTATTCAAGTGATGCTATTGTTCGGAACTGTTTTTACTCTTTTATTTTACCCTTCTTTGAGTACAGTACAGTACTGTACTGCTCTCCTGTGTGGCTCTCTGCTGCAGATTTCAATCAGAGGCTTCTGGATCATTCTTTTAATCGGATAAAGTTTCTGTTGCCTGACCTGGATGTTAATCCTTCCCGCCCGGGCTCGCCATCCTAAGGACATTCTTGAGATCTGGGCGATCTGGCCGAAAAACATATTTAATAGGCTACCCGTATCTTTGTTATTTTAACTGCTAGAGAATTCCTACGCATCTCTAAGTGTAGTGCTGTTTCTAATCTGTAAACGGTATTGAGTAGAGCTCTCTAGGTCAACTGGTTTAGTTGTGACGACGATTTCCGTGGAGAAAGATTTTATGCGATGTTGGCCCTTTGCAGACACTAATTTCGTCATAGCATAGAACAACAACCTTGATCCGACGTCTCCTTCTTGATTTCGGAGGTGCGGTGCCGCAAAGACAGGCTTTGTTTACATGTGTCGGACGCACGGCTTTTAAAACACGCTTAATAGGCTTTCAAGCTTACGGACTTTAAAATGACACCCGGGCTCCTGACCATCTGCCGCGGTGTCATTTTAACCCTCCAGACCCGGTAGGGCTCTGGCACCCATAACAAACACCCTCTGGCTCTGAGAAACCCATAAGCTTGAAAGCCTGTAAGCTTGGTGTGCGAGGCGTCCGTCCGACGCATGTAAACAACAGCCGGCTGGACCGACGCCGCGCATCTCCGACCACAAGAAGGAGTACGTTGCTTGTTCGTGTGTGCCTGTATGTTATTGTTAAGTAGTGTAAAGTGGCTGTTTTTGCCACAAAGTTATCTCCAATGAAATCGTCATCACAACTGAACCAGTTGACTTAGAGAGCTCTACTTAATGCCATTCTACAGGTACGAAACAAATATACGCTTGGGGATGCGCGGGAATGCAAAAGCAGTCAAAATAACAAAGATACGGTAGCCTAGGCATAGACGTTTTTAGGCCAAAACCCCCGGGTTTCGGGGAAATTATATAATACAATAGCCGGGGCTGGAGGGTTAAAATGCTGCCCGGGCGGGAAGGGTTAACCTTGAACATCGTCGCCTTGTTGGGTCTTTGACTCTATTTACCATTATACTAGGTTAGGCTAATTTTAACCCCATTCTTACTGGCTTTATCCACGTTGAAAAACAAAAAAACCTGAGTCAACTTTCGAAATGAGGTTACTGTGATTTTGGACTCTGAAAAATTGAAAAACCCGAGCCAAGTTTGGTCAAAACTTGGCTCGGGTTTTTCCATTTTCAGGTTTTGTTACTTTTAAATATTGTATTTTCAGAGTTCTTCCAATATTACCCCTTTATTTACGCCTTTTACCCCGCAATTTCCCTGATCTTCATAGCCCTCCCCACTATCGGGGGCCGTGTCTTAAGATTTATGGATAATGGGAAAATGGTAAAATGCGACAGTCCTTGGTATTAAACAACACTGTATATCAAATAAAAAACAACAAAAAATAACCTGAAAAACTCGTCACTGGTTGGTGATAAACATTTACCTAACTTTTTAAATCTGGTTTTCGACGAGAATAAAACGGCGCGTTTGTGCCGAAAATCGGCGGCGGGGGGAGTCCGTCGTCGCTTCGGATCGTCGCGGTTTGTTTACCCAGGACGCTCGAGGTTACTACGGCCAGCTGTTTTACTTGCCCTCTGCTGGCCACATACATGACGATTATTATAATTCACGGGGGGTGAGGGGGGGCAGAGCCCCCCCTCAACCCTGTCCTGTATCCCACCGCCTATAACGCAAGTCTTTATAAAAAAATGGACCCAACAACTGGTTATATAAGCTTAGCCATTTGAAGTCGACCGCCAAGGCGGCGGGACCGGGAAGTCACTCCGAGCGTAAAGTAAACAAAGCGACGCTACTTCCACGAACGCAACCGAGTTGTCTCTATATTTCGTCTCATATTATCATTATTAAAGTGTCCCCATTGCTTTTTTAGTGTTTCGTACACCAGAAAAGGGTGTAGCTTGGTGTTGGATGCGTGGAAACCGAAAACAAATATGTATTAAATCGTTGGCGGTACCTGTCAAATAGGTGTCCGGTAACTAAAATCGGTAGCATTCAAGGGCCCCTTCTGTTCCTCATACTAATTTGCGACATAGATACCAACACCAGACACAGTACGGTGTCGTCTTTTGCTGATGACACAAAATTAAGCAAGATAGTAAACACACAAGAGGACACGGGCCAACTGCAGGAAGACATGAATGTAGTGTTCCAGTGGATCAGGGAAAACAACATGCAATTCAATGAAGAAAAATTCCAATTAATACGGTACGGAGATAATAATGGTGTTAAAGAAATTACAAATTACTTAACAGAATCTAACCACATAATAGAACGGAAAGACCTTGGGGTATTAATGTCTGAAAATATGGGTTTCAAAGTACAGTAGGGTCCCGCATAAAACGAGTACAGGTATATGGTCGATAAACGAGGGCGTTTTATGCGATTTCGTTTTATGTGAACACAGCATTTTGGTGGCCCAATATCGTCAATGTTCACTGGAAGCGTAAATTTCCGTCAGGAGCGTACGATATTTTGTACTTTTGTACGATATTTCGGCGTTTTATATGAAAGCGTACGATATTTCGGCGCTTTATATGAAAACTCCTCGGATTTGCCCCACTTTGGCGGCGGACTCGTTTTATGTGATCACATTCGTTCTGATCGAAAATTAAATATTAATATTTTAGGTCGGTCGTTTTAACCGAGACACGTTTTATGCGGGACCCTACTGTACATAACCAGGTCAAAGTGGCGGCTGCGAAACGTCTAACGGGTTGGATTCTGCGTACTTTTAAAACATGCGGTGAATTTCCTATGATAACGCTCTTCAAATCTCAAATCTCTTCAAATCTCAAAGCCGCTACCGTGGCTTGAATACTGTAGCGTATTAACATCCCCATACAAAGCAGGTGAAATAAATGACGTAGAGAGTGTACAAAGAAATTTCACTTCGTATATAAGTTCGATAAAACAGCTACACTATTGGGAGCGTTTAAGAGCACTGAATCTGTACTCACTGGAACGCAGAAGAGAACGCTACCTAATAATATACACGTGGAAAATCGCAGAGGGTTTAGTACCAAACCTACATACTCCGATAGTCATCAAATTCAGTGATAGGAGAGGCTGGGAATGCGAAATCCCCCGGATGAATAACAGGGGTGCTATGGGCTCGCTGCGAGAGGGCTGCTTATCACACAGAGGCCCACGTCTCTTCAACAAACTCCCACGGCGAGTAAGAGACATGAGGGACATCTCGTTAGACAACTTCAAGAGAGCCCTAGATGTCGAACTGCAAAAAGTGCCAGACGAGCCCATCCTCGCAAGGGAGCGAGCTGTCGCTTCAAACAGTCTACTGCACCAAATCACCACCCATAACGAGTGGTGTCGCGCTCCTTGGTGCCGCTAGAAGAGTGGCGAACACATCAAAAGGTAAGGAGACTACTGCAGGACTCTTCTTCTTCTTCTTCTTACCTCTGACCGGGTATAGGTTAGCTTATAATCCTAGTGTTTACTAGCCTATACCCCTTTGAAAGGACATTAGCCTAACCTAACAACCTTACCTAACCTATCCTAGTATAGGTAGGGGCTGCCGCCCCCACACCCCCGCTTTGACTTAGATTTTTGGTGTATTTGTCTGTGAAGTGGGTATTTTTCAATTTGTTGATAACGAAAATCCTCCATGCGGACTATAATGGCGAATCTATTGGTGTCTATTTTCCCTAATAAATTGTTTCTCATAACGTCGCACTAGTGTCCTTGAATATTATCCTTGAATATTATCCTAAAATCGTACCCTTAGTTGTAGTAGTAGTAATGGGCATGGTGAGTTCAGGTATAGAGGCCAATGCAGGTAATGAAGAAGAGATGGGTGGAGTAAGACAGCTGTGTTTATTCTCTAGCCGTAGCGGGCAGACCCCCTTGCATTAGTACAAAGGAGTACAAAGGAAATCAAGCAACAATAGGTCTAGTGACCCTTCTAGGCTGCTTGTCCTCCAAAACACTGAGGATCAAGTGTCCAAACAGTGCTTTAGAGTGGGTAAGGGAACATTGGAAAGGGAACTACTGCCCTAGAACTAATGTCCGTGGCAGGATTAGGAAGTTAGTAGGGGACAGATAGGTTAGTAACTGAGGGGGGGATAAAATAAAGTTATTCATTTACAAACGCAGTCAGTCGCGGGTTTGATGCGAGATATTTGTCTACGCAGAGTTTAAATGAATCAACGGTGCTGCAGTCTATAACGTCTCGGGGAAGCCCATTCCACAAGTTGACAACTCGATTGAAGAAAAAATTCTTAGATTCGTGTGAGTTAAAAGATTTACCAATAATTTTGCAACCGTTTCCCCGCGTGTAATTAGATTGGTCGATAGTGAAGTACTTACTACAGTTCATATTGTCGATGCCTTTGATGATTTTGAACACTTGAATTAAGTCACCTCTTAATCTGCGCTGGGTTAAAGGAAATAGATTTAATTCTCTAAGACGCTCTTTGTATGGTTTGTTCTTTAGGCTAGGTATCATTTTGGTAACTCTACGTTGAACTCGTTCTAGCTTGTTTATATCTCTGGTAATAAGGGCACCAGGATTGAACGCAGTATTCCAGAAGAGGGCGGACTAAGGAATTGTAAAGGGTTAGGATAACTTCTTTGGATTTATGCTCCAATGACCTGCCTATAAAGCCAATTATTTTGTTTGCCTTCTTAACAACTTCTGAACATTGTTGACTCAGTTTTAGGTTACTCGATATTGTTACTCCCAGATCGGTTTCTTTGTTTACATTCTTAAGCTGAGTGCCATTCATCGAATAGTTTGCTTTCTCATTTAGGTATCCGATATGTAGTACTTTACATTTATCCGCATTGAAACTCATTTGCCAAATTTGGGCCCAACATGACAATTTATCTAGATTGTGTTGCATATCGTCAACTTGTTCTTTTGAGAGTACGCTATTTGCAATTTTTGTATCGTCAGCAAATTTTGAGATTGTACAGGTGAGACCCTCATCTATGTCGTTGATGTAAATTAGAAAGAGAATTGGTCCTAGTACCGATCCCTGGGGTACCCCGCTACTTACATTGGTCCATTTAGATGCCTTACCGTTTATGACTACTCTTTGCTTTCTGTCGCTGAGCCAATTTTCTATCCATTTCAACACACCGTCTTGTATTCCATGCGCTTTTAGTTTTAGCAGTAAACGTTTGTGGGGAACTTTGTCAAAGGCCTTTTGAAAATCAAGGTACAGGTATATAATATCTACAGCTTTACTCTCATCGTAGAGGTTGAGGATATCGTGGAAGAAGTCTAAGAGGTTTGTTAAACAGGAACTTTTTTACGAAAGCCGTGTTGAGTATCTTTAAGTAAGTTATTTGCCTCTAAGTGATTTACGAGTCTGTCTCTTATGACTGTTTCTAGCATTTTACATACAATTGAGGTTAAGCTAATTGGACGATAGTTACTGGGTAGGGATTTGCTGCCTTTTTTGAATATCGGTGTTACGTTGGCTAGCTTCCACTGATCAGGCATAGTCCCAGATTGCAAGGATTCATTGAATAGCAATGTCAGTGGTTTGGAGAGCTCATCCTTAGCTTCCTTTAGAACTCTAGGTGAGATTGTATCAGGTCCAGGCGTTTTATTTACCTTGAGTTTATCTAAACAGTTCAATACTTCTCTCTTTACCGGTGATATTGCTTAGAACATCTGAATTATCAATCTGAATCGGCGATGGTGTAGGGATATCACTGAGGTCTTCGGTTGTAAAAACTGATGCAAAGAAGGTATTGAGGGCATTACTCATTTGTACTTCGTCTTTGGTGTATCTCCATTTTCATCGACTAACGGTCCAACAGTTGAAGTAACTACTTTTTTCTTTCTGATATAACTATAGAATTCTTTCAGGTTTGTTTTACTTTGATTCGCAACATGTAACTCCAGGGTCTTTTTACTTTGCTTAATTAACTTTTTGGCTTTGCGTCGTAGCTCTACAAATTTCACCCGTTCTTCGTCATTTTGTGATGATTTTAATCTATCATTAGCAAATTTTTTAGCAAGCAGACAGTCTGAAATATCTTTATTCCACCATTTGGGCTTATCATTATGGCCTGGACGCCGTATTTTAGATGGTATGCAGTCTTGCACTGCCTTAAGGTAAGTGGTTGTGAAACACTCCCAAGATGTATTTATGTCGTTATTGTTAGTCAGAAAGTTCCAGTCAGTTTCTTTAAGCTTTGATTTAAGTTTATTAAAATTTTCTTTCTTAAAATTAGGGACTTTCTCAATGCTGCTATTTGATTTGTTACTAGTAAACTTTAAAGTGAAAGTTATCGTACGATGGTCGCTGTTACTGAATTCATCACCAACATTCAAATTCTCTATTAATTCTTCTTTTGTTGTGAGTACAAGGTCAAGCACATTATTACCACGGGTCGGAGATTGTACAAATTGAAAAAGTGAACTCTCTTGCAAGTTAGCATAGAGGTCATGTCCAGAGTGTGAAGTAAGAATATCGCCCCATTTAGTCACGGGTAAGTTGAAATCGCCAAGAATTACGGTATCTTGTATGTTAGTTATTTCTGCAATTTGTTCATAAATTTCACTGTCAGTTTGCACTGATTGAGATGGGGGTCTGTATAATAAAGCTAGTGTTATTTTACTCGTGTATTATTTAATAGTACGTAAGATATGTCTATACTGTATTCGCAATTTGAGGTTTTGACATTAAGACGGGATTAAGACTTTCCTTTATAAAAAACAGAACTCCTCCTCCATTTCTATTGATCCGAATTTTCTCAAACATTGTATAACCAGGAATCGTATATTCGGCTAAAAAGTCTCTGTCTTCCGTATTTAACCAAGATTCTGTAATGCCGATTATATCATAATGTTCTGTAAACACGATTTCCTCTAGATCTGAAAATTTATTGCGTATGCTACGAGCATTTACATAAAACACCTTAAGAGTATTAGAGTTGGATGTTACTGGTTGTGCAGTGTCTGAATTTTCAGTTCGTATTTGACTTACACTACCCTGTCTGGGGTCTGGTTGACCCCATTTTTTGAACGGAAATCCTTGACTTCATCGTTCAGCAGACGACCAAGACGTGCAGCTCCTACTTCATTGAGATGTACACCATCTCCTGAAAACAAAGATTTATCATAGTAAAAATTATCCCACGTGTCGACAAAGCCGATGTCCTCCTCCCTGCAGAGTTTGGCTAGTCGGCGATTTGTACTGGTAGCTATGTTGTAGAATCGGTTTTCTACATCAATCCGGGGAACAATTCCTGAAATTAAGATTCTATTAGATTTTTCCTTGAAGGACCTGATCAGCCGCCTGTACTTGCAAAGTAGTTCCTCTGACCGCGTCCGTTGGACATCGTTAGATCCAACGTGGATGACGTACGTAGTGCTTGCGGGGGCGAGCCTGGAAACCTCTTCCACAGCCGCAACAATGTCGTCCACGCCGCCACCTGGGATACAGAATCGCTTTCTGGTCCTGGGTGCCCTGGCGCAGAACTCGGTTAGTTGGCCACGGACCATGGAGTCGCCCACAAGCCGAACTTCTTCCGTTTCCTCTTCCTCGTCAATAGCCAGAATTTTGAAGCGGTTTTGGCATGTTTATCGGGATGACCTTCCTGGTACTGGTACTGGGATGCACATTGTTTCTCACTAACTGAAAGTTGTCCTGGGGGGGGAGTGAGAGTAGAGTCATTATTATTATCTGCAACATCTAAGGTAGCTGCTGGTGTGGGTACCGGTACCGGTACTGTATGCACTGGAATGGCGGTTGACATCGTAGTGGTTTCTTGGGCCGAGGGCACTCCTACGTTGAGTGTGGCAAATTCTTGAAGGGATTCAAGCTTCGTAGTCAGGGCATCGATCTTGCGGTGAGCTGCATTCAATTCATCTGCAATCTTCTCTCGGAGCTGGCAAAATCTACAAATTTGGACATCAGTATCAACTCATTGTGGGTAATGAGTTAGGTGGCGCCAAGCGCGGTTTATTCAAATCACGTAACAAAAAAGAAAACAAATTAAAGAATATGTCAGTCATAATAACGGGGTTCGTGTGTGTCTGTGTTCCCGAGTGGCTTTAGACGGTGTTGCCATATTTCAAAGTATCTTTATTTTCTTGTTCTTTTTTCAATCGTTCAGTACCTACAGTCCAATCATACTGCATGCACCCGGGGTACGTTGTGGTGACTACATTTAAAGGCAGTTTATA
The DNA here is from genome assembly GCA_032716605.1 of Paralithodes platypus. Classification (NCBI taxonomy): domain Eukaryota; kingdom Metazoa; phylum Arthropoda; class Malacostraca; order Decapoda; family Lithodidae; genus Paralithodes; species Paralithodes platypus. The sequence continues at coordinate 9,582,993 of CM064525.1, read as the reverse complement.
CTGTTATCATGTGTTAGTGGGAGAAGGTTAATGGGAAAATAATAATGAACACACTTAAATTATCGTATGCGTCAGCTGTCCTAGTGTGCGCCGCCCTCTACCACCACGTAGCCTATATTCCGCGTATATTTCACTATCTTATGACCAATATATCGCAACATTAACCCATTTTTAAGACAATTCATCATAATCCTCATTATGGAACACAATAGGTTAGCATAATGAGTTGATGACTGGCCAATACTGCATGCAGACAGTAGGCTATGCAGAGACCTTGGCTATGATATTCGGACAAACTGGATTTTAGGTCACGTATGGGATATGATGTTCTAAATGTATACTATAGCTTTGTATTAGAGTATTAATCACCACAATATATGTCTTTACCGCTGCATATTAAATTATTTTTCCTTAGACTTTGTGGGTTAAATAAGGGTGATGGTGGCCATCTTGGATCAGCTGAGAACTAATATTTTTCATTTTTTTACCATAGTTTTAGTATTTTGTCATATTCTATATCAATACTAACCTTGTGGGGGTCTGGGGGCGGCAGCCCCCAGGTTAGGTTGGGTAATGACAAAATATGGTTTTAGGGGGCATGTTTTAATATTGCAAAATAATGGGTAAATATGAATTTCCAGAAGGAAAAACACCTTTAAACACACTAATCAATGAAGAAACTGATGAGAATAAGGATAATAATACAAAAAACACATACGTGACCTGAAATCCAATTTGACCTGATATTCATACAAAGATTTTATCCCAAAGATGATATAATAATGACTCCTTAATTGGTGACAAGCTCACTAGATACTGTCATTAGACTTAATCACAACTAAATATAGTATACTCCAATGAAAGACATGTTATTCAGCCTTTCAAAGCCACACATCCTTAGATTCTTCAGGTTTGTATATGAAATATGGTCCTACTGTCCCAGGCGGGACGTCACACTGGATGTCGGAGGTTCCAATATTACTTCGGTGAGCTAACTTCTTGTATGTATATAAACTTTGGGCTAGGCACGTCGCTTTAGTTATGTAATTATGTCCAATTTGCTTTCACATTTCACTTTTGTTATTCATATAGGATAATTTAAACACAACTATTATATTCCACACATTATTATTCCTATATTCGAAGATATGTATGGTATGCAGACTACTCTAGATTGGGAGAGGCATGCAACCACTACCTCCCATCGATGTAAACACAAAACTGAAACGAGAATTCCGAGAAAGCGGAGAAACGCTGGTCGGCCGAATCTGGGTGGAGGGTGGTGGTGAGCGATAATGTTGTATATTATATTTAATTTATTCTCTGGTCTAACATTCTGTTTACCCACTGGCGACCGTTAAAGCATTATAATACACAACACTTATACCCAAGAGGAAATTTCAGTGGCATGGGCTGCTACATTAGTTCTTTTTAATCATATCCCGTATTATATTCCATTGAATCTGGCAACTCCGAGATATTCTCTCGAGAATATCTGCCTGCGCGCGCAGCTGACTACATTTTTACCCCGTGTTATGAAGTCGCTGGAGAACTCCTTTTAGTACGATACGTTTTCCGGACTTTTTACGTGTCTAGTGGATGCGCAGAAGCTTCGCGTCGTTGACTTTTTATTGTTGTTGTTGTTTTAATGTAGCCGATGCCAGAGATACCGTTATAATAAACCTCTAAGCCGCTAAGCAATAGGGGAGAGGGGGAGGTTGAAGGGGGATATGAGGAGATATTTTAGCTTGCAGGTGGTTTATGGTTAAAGTCAATCAAAAATATGTTGAAAAATTGCAAAACAATAATCCAAACCTTCATTAATATGTAAACAAGCACCACAATAAGACCCCCAAAATGTCAGATCAATAGTTCAACTTGTATTAACCTCTGAAGTGCGCATGGGGGTAATTGGAAACGTCCCCCTGTGCTGACGTATTTGAGGTGTTTCCGTCACTAAAATATTCATTGTGCCATTAATAGCATTAATACTTATCCATATGCGCCTATTATGGGTTGATTATAAAGGTATTAACCTGAAACAACAATAAAACGAGTGAAAACAGCGTTTGGATGGTCAAAATCGGAGATATAGCCCGCGAGTTGTATAATGTATGGGTGAGGCAATCTGCTTTCCCGCCAATTTCCCCCAAGGCCACTGAAACACAGTCGATCGATACTCTCTCTCTCTTTCTTGCACTCGCTTGCTATCAGTGATGACCACACCCTCCAATCGGATTTCTAATGTTAGCACGAAAATATACCTCAGAATAAGGGAATAACAGGGAAAATAGGTGATAACTGAAGGAGAGGAGGAAAGTGGGGAAGGAGGGGAGGTAGAGGACTGAGATTTTGCATGGCCCAGGGGCCAAAAAAAAAAAAAAAAAAAAAAAAAAAAAAAAATATAATTTTTTTTTTTTTTTTTTCGATGTCAAAAGTTGATTTTTTTTTTCTCTGACTCTTAAGAGTCTCCCCGCAGTGCGCCGGGGGAACTCTTAAGAGTCTCCCCGCAGCTCCCGGGTTAAGGGTAAAGTACACAAGGGTAGCCTGATGTGAGTGCGATATAGTTACCCCTATAAGCACATTCTCTGTTATGGGGGCGCCTGCAAAGCGTCAAAACTATTCCAAGGGTGTCAGCCCTATCAATACATCAAAAACCCAATCTTTTCAAAGCATCAAAAAAGTTTGACCTTTTCAATTTGACAAAAGGCTGAAACTGACTGGATGATATCAGATCATCAAAAACACCAGTGGTCTTCAAAACATCAACAATTTATAGTATCCCATCAATGCATCAAAAACTTCAGATCTTTGCAAAGTGTCAAAAATCTCTTCAGATCCTAGCAAAGCATCAAAATATATTATGTATTGGTACAGCAGATGAAGCACTAGGTGGAACAATAAGAGTCATCATCATCAACCTAAATCAGTCCCGTTTATGGTAATGAGGATATCTACTTTTGTTTTATTGTTGCTGTCCCTTCACTTTGTACAGATTATGTCTTCTAATATCTGCATGCTTCATAAGATAAGAATACAAACTGCATATAAATGTCCATCTTTATTTTAAAGTTCCTCAACATAAGAAAAATATTATCATACAGTATATTGAAATATACTTGTCATCAAATGAAATAAAATTGATAAGATCATCATGCAGTGGGTAAGCAGTATCTCCTCTCTTACTGAAGAAAGATTTCGAAATGCTCCTGCACCTGGACTCTGCAGATGGGACATGGGGATCCCATGGATTCCATGATGCTGCTGCAGCTGGCACAGACCTGTGCATGATTGCATGGCCTGAAGCAGATTGTTCTCTCTCGGGGTGCCAGACAAACAGCGCAGAGACTATGATCCTGTTGCTGAGAAGGTGTGGTTTCTTGGTTAAAAGTATCTTCCACGGGTTCATCCGAGTCTTCTCCAATCCAAGTTGGAACCGTCTCTAACTGCAGAAGATGTGTGTCCATTGTGTGAGCCCCAGCAGAAATAAACTGCATATATGACTGTACTCGCCATTTTCATATTTCTCCTTGCAGGAGTTCCTCCTGTCTAGGTTTGTTGCATAGGCCTTCTTCCTCGGCCTGCTGACATTCAAGCCCTGGTCCAGCCTGTCCAGGTCCTTCTCTGTGTCTGCAATCAGATGATTGATGTGTCCGACGAAAGACCAAAAGGACGGGTGATGCACACAGATTCTTGCTTTTAGTCTGGCGTGGAATGACTCACAAAAGTTATTGGTACCATAAGCAAAATCATGAACAGAAAATTTATCTGGAGTCACAGTGTTGAGCCAGTAACGAAAGAAGTACTGACGGAATTTGCGGATATTTGTTCTGGTGTGGTTGTTCAAGTTTATTGGCTGGTCAAACAAGGTAAGGGCAATGACTCTGATCTGATTGGCCGGTAAGTACGGTATTGCCATGAGCTTTTTCAGGAAGCTCTTAACCTCTGAAGTGCGCATGGGGGGTATGAGACACCACACTCCTGTGCTGACGTATTTGAGCTGTTCCCATCACTAAAATATTTATTTTACCTTAAATAGCATTAATACTTATCCATATGCGCCTATTATAGGTTGATTATAAAGGTATTAACTGTTTCAACAATAAAACAAGTGGAAACAGCGTTTGGATGGTCAAAATCGGCGATACAGGCCGGGAGTTACACAATGTATGGCTGAGGCAACCTCCCAGCCCACCACTTTCCTCCACCTCTGGAGAGAGACTGTCGATCGATACTCTCTCTCTCTCTCTCTCTCTTGCACTCGCTTGCTAACAGTGATGACAACGCCCTGCTACCAACTCGCTAATGCTAGCACGAAAATAGACCACAGGAAAAGGGAATAACAGGGAAAATAGGTGATAACTGAAGGAGGGGAGGAAACTGGGAAAGGAGGGGAGGTGGAGGAGTGATATTTGGCATGGCCCAGGGGCAAAAAAAAAATAAAAATATTTGTTTTGTTTTCGGTGTTTTAAATTGATTTTTTTTTTTTCCCTGACTCTTAAGAGTCTTCCCGCAGTCCGCCGGGGGAACTCTTAAGAGTCTTCCCGCAGTTCCCGGGTTAAACTCTAGATTGTTCTTATACAGATTAGTTAATCCTAACTTCTGGGACTTGCACCAAAGTGCTTGAGAGTAGTGAAATTGACAGCCACAGAATCTGGCATTGGGAAAGGATGCTTTGAGTGCATTTCTACTGGCCATCTCAAAATCGCCCATGAACGTATCGGGTGCAAAGTCAGGAGCTAACTCACAAATTTTGGCAGTGACCTTGTGATACAATGCCTTTGATTTCTCTGTCATCAGAACACTGGCAACAGGTAGAGCCTTGTCTCCGAAGACTGCCAAGATTGAGAAGAACTGGAACACAGAAAAACGTTCCCTCATAGAAGGCGTGTTGCACCTCTGCCAGCCTCGGTATGATCACGGTGGACATGAAGATGATCGCCAGCTCTGTCCCAAGTTCCACAGCCCCCTTGAAGTGTTGGTTGTAGTTCTCTGCATCAGACATCCACACAACGAACTCGGCTGCTGTGCGTGGAACAGGTGGCTGTGTACGGCGCCTAGCTCTGTACATTCCCAGTTCCACTTCCCTTAAAGTAAATGAAGATGCATTAGAATATGTGAGTAATAATGCTTATTTAGGAGCATTACTGACACATAAATTGGGACTAGACCTATTTTTATGAATGAATTCCTTGAATCTGTCAGGTGGAACATGAGTGGTTGAAGGCTTGAATACTGATACAGTACGTTGATTTACAGATGCAGTATAAAACTAAAAATAAGCAAGTTAGATCATTAAGATACAAAGCTAAAACTGATTATCACTATCAAAAGTTCCACGATAACAGAGGAAATACGTCAGGTACTTGTATATAAGAATAAGACTCTTTAGCCTTAAAATAATTTTATTATAAGAATAGCCAGTGTATTTTAGATGGAAATAAAATTATGAATCTGAAGCTAATAATTATGATCCTCCTATTATTCGTAAATGACGGTGAAGAACAAATAAGTGAGAGAACACAGGTTGTAGAAAATTACTACAGTACTAATGCTTATTTAGGAGCTTATTGACACACATTTTTCTATTGTACTTTACGTTCATGCATTATTAGTGAAATATATTGTTTACTACTTACCCAAATGCAACTCTGCCACCATCTGGATGATTTCTTGTGACATCGTCGAAGATGGCACGAAGGGAATTGTTCGTTCGGTCTTCCCTGGCTGCTTCCTTCAGGCTGTTGCGGATGTCTGTCAGAGAGTTGTACGACTGGTTGTGTTCCCTCTTTTCTGTCAATGTGTCAGTCGCCTTGATTATACTGGCTGTCCCTCTGCAGTCTTTATAGGCACACTTGAGGTACAGAGTGCGGTCAGTGTTGTTGGCAATTTTGTACTGCCAACCCAGGGAGCTCTTGTAGATAGTTGTCCCATGGTGGACGTAACCCCGTACAGTGAAGTAGTTGGCCGGCATCTAAAACATAGGGTACAGGTTGGCTACAAGGTTGAGTCCCAGGTCTGAACTGTCAAGGGTATGACAGAGGCTCTCCTTGTCACCTTCGTTGATGTATCACTTGTTGGTTTGAGGCTTAAATTCCAAAGCTGGGCTTCACTCGTTGATGTATCACTTGTTGGTTCGAGACTTAGTTTAGTCTCTGCTTCACTCACTGATGTATCACTTGTTGGTTCGAGACTTAGTTTAGTCTCTGCTTCACTCGTTAATGTATCACTTGCTGGTTCGAGACTTAGTTTAGTCTCTAACTAACTGTGTCTTACTGCTTTGTTATTGTTACAGTTGTAACATCTCATACCCTATAATATTGGAGTAGGTTTTTGATGCTTCAATAGCTTTTGGATTTTTTTATGCGTTGATGAGTTTTTGTCAATTATATGCTTTGATAACATCTGGCATTTTTGATACATCGATGACTTCCAACTTTTGATGCATTGAAGTGATATAAACTTTTTTACACATTGATAATAATGATCTGGGGAGAAACTGGTTTTTGACAAAATGAACACATCTAGAAAATTTGATGTACTGATAGCTTTTTGCAGATTTGATGAAATGATAGGATCAGTTTTTGACGCTTTGATGCTCCCCCCTGTTATGTAGTACGTTTTCTATGAGTATAATTTAACGCACCGATATCTTTTATTGTATTAATTTCTTAGTTTGTATTTATGCGTTCAGAAATCAATAAATAATATGCAGGCTATTTTTACACAGTGTTATAATTAACAAAACGTTATAAACAAAAGTTTATTATTATTAATTATTATATTATTAATTATAAGATCATCTGATTTGTTTAAGGCTTGTAGTACTTGAATGTTATTGTTTTGATTCGATGTTTCGAGGGAACACCCTATAGGCAGACACCATCACTCATTTTCTTCTGCATTGCCCACGATTTCACTCAATGAGAACAATCCTTAACCCGGGAACTGCGTGAAGACTCTTAAGAGTCAGGGAAAAAAAAAAAATCAATAAACCAATTTTTTTATTTTTTTTTGTTGCCCCTGGGCCATGCCAAATATCACTCCTCCACCTCCCCTCCTTCCCCTGTTTCCTCCCCTCCTTCAGTTATCACCTATTTTCCCTGTTATTCCCTTTTCCTGTGGTCTATTTTCGTGCTAAATGGTAGCAGGGCGTTGTCATCACTGTTAGCAAGCGAGTGCAAGAGAGAGAGAGAGAGAGTATCGATCGACAGTCTCTCTCCAGAGGTGGTGGGCTGGGAGGTTGCCTCAGCCATACATTGTGTAACTCCCGGCCTGTATCGCCGATTTTGACCATCCAAACGCTGTTTCCACTTGTTTTATTGTTGTAACAGGTTAATACCTTTATAATCAACCTATAATAGGCACATATGGATAAGTATTAATGCTATTTATGGTAAAATAAATATTTTAGTGATGGGAACAGCTCAAATACGTCAGCACAGAAGTGTGGTGTCTCATACCCCCATGCGCACTTCAGAGGTTAAAGACACCTTAAACAGGATGAATATTTATAACATAACCATCCCCGTTCTACTAGGAGCAATAGACGTGACCCCAGAGAAAAGGCAGAGAGTGTTACAATGCACAATTAATTTCCTTAAAAAGTCGGGGAGAATTCCACGACTTTAACCCTCTGTTCCCGGAAGGGCTCTTGAACGCCCATAAAAAAGCATACACGAGCTGCCCGGAAGGGCTCTTAAACACCCATGAGGTCAAAGCCTGTGAGCTTCGTGTGCGAGGCGTCGGTCCGACGCATGTAAACAACAGCCGGCTGGACCGTCGCCCCGCATCTCCGGCCACAAGAAGGAGGGCGTCGCTTGTTCGTGTGTGCCTGTATGTTGTTGTTAAGTATCGAAAAGTAGTGTAAAGTGGCTGTTTTGGCCATAAAGTTATCTCCAATGAAATCATCATCACAGCTCAACCAGTTGACTTAGAGAGCTCTACTTAATGTCATTCTACAGGTAAATAACACAGCTACGCTTGGGGATGCGCGGGAATGCGGGAAGCAGTCAGATTAACAAATATACGGTAGCCTAGCCTAGACGTTTTTCGGCCAAAACACCCGGGTTTCGGGGAATATATATATAATACATAGCCGGGGCTGGAGGGTTAAAGGCAGTCCTGACAAAACTGTCCTCGCTAGGGTTTATTAGTGACACTCAGTTGCTACCTTCCCTCCAACACATCAACAACAACAACACCCTATAGGCTAGTTAAAACTACCTATGTAGGGTACATCTTGAATGAAGCAAACGTTTGGACCTAGTGTAGCCTAGTCAAGAAGTGGAGCCTAAGCATGTGGTAAGTGTTTGATGTTTTCTGTTCCGACAGAAACTACAAATTTGCCTCATTTCCGGGATATTGGAGTTTAGTAATGTGGCCGAGTCAAGTCACTCAAGGCCAAGTCACGAGTCAAGGTCAAGGCCACGTCACACTGTAGCTCCATACATTATCAGGTGTTTCTCGTTAAGAAAGTGCAATCGGTGATTACCAAAGACAGAATAACCTACATAAACACTTAGTGAGTGCACACATACAAGAAACAAAGTCCGAAACAGAAGGATTGAAGTGAAAATAAGAGAATTTTTTTTTTTTTACTACGAACATGATGCCAACAATGGACGGGGATCAAAACAAATATGACCCGGAATGCCCCGACTGTGGAATCAAGTTCGCAGGTGAAAAAAATGCAATCCAATGGGACTACTGCCAGGAATGGCTGCACTATTTCTGCACAGACCTCCCTGCCTATAAAATTCTCAACTATGCAAAAATGCCAAGGAAATTCATGTGCAAAACATGCTGCCTAACAAAGTTTGACACAAAGGGTGAGTGGGTGGCCGATGCAGAAGCAGCCGTTCTCCAACACAAGGAACGACTAACCAATTCTGGAGCGATAAGTAAGGTAAGAAAAATCCCTGTTCAGCTCCAGAGCAACAAAGCTGTCTGTCACCAACACCAACACGCCAGCTAACAATACACCAACAATCAAGGAATTAACTGGGGACACTGGCCTAGGCCAAGGCCTACCCAAAAGCCCAGAAGTATCCGTAGGCAAGAGTGACGGCGACAACCTCAATACCAGTACCACAACAAACATGGCTATAGATCTAGGTCTGGGGAACACACCAGAAGATATTAGCCTCACAATGCTAGATGCCCATAGTCTCCCCCCCCGCAACACTAGCAGACACGGCAGAGCCTCCTCAAAACGCAGCAAGACAGGTGAGGTCGGGGACCCCAACGAGCACACACCCCACATGCAACGGATGCAGCCATAATGCTCCTACATACAGGACTCCAGCAGCAACTGAACCCACAACCACAAGAACAGGTGAGGCTAGTGCTGTAAATTCAAATCCATGGAGACCTAGGCCCAGAGCTGAAAACAAGGGCACTTATATTATGAGGAAAAGCATGGAAGTACTGTATGCAATTTCTACCTAAGAAATGAATGCCGATATGTAGTTGGCATGGGATGCAAACAAGACCACCCAAAAATATGTGCAAAATTCATGAAGCACGGGCGGGATGAAAGTATCGGTTGCAAGCGTGGATGGAAGTGCATCGACTACCACCCATATGTATGCAGAATCTTGCTCAACAAAAGGGCATGTACTATCAGAGACTGCAATCTTCCACACATCAAGGGAACCAAAATACTGACGCCCAGAAACAATGTCAACAAACCAAGGGAACATGCTACAGGACACATCCAAAGGTAATTTGCCTACACACCAACACATGAGGAAAAATTAGAAAGCCAACGCAATGCCCTCAGAAGCTGGCCAACCATCCAGCAAACTCACAAGGTCAGACCAGCAGCGGTACACACGGCTATGCCCGACCAAGGTGCTTTTTTAGAGGTAATAATGGGACGTCTTCTGGAAGTGGAAAAACGGTCTCAAGTGATAATGGAGAGATTCCTAGCCCAAACCGAGGGGCCAGACATGAACCACAGAGGAAGGTGCAACTACCACTAACTAGTTTTTTTGTGGGCAACATCAGAGGACTCTACCCACGAAACAATCAATGTAAAGTCCCCATGTTGGAAGAAATTGCAGAGGAAGATAACTCAATTTTTCTAGCCCTCACAGAAACACACTTGAACGAAAACATTTTGGATGCAGAGATCAATATCCATAATTTCACACTATTCAGAGCCGACAGAGCGGACAGAAGCCACGGAGGAGTAGCACTCTACCTAAGGGAGGATATGGCTGCAAATACCGAAACTTTAGTTGCATTCTCAAACGGCACAACAGAGCTACTAGCAGTACACATAAGACAAACCTACATGCTCATCATAATTTTGTACCAACCTCCAAACACCACAGGGGAAATTTTCAAGGAGGTCACAGAGAAGATACAATCACTCCTACAAAATCTGCCAACTCCCGCTACAGATGTCATCATCACAGGAGATTTCAACCTGCCCATCATCAATTGGGCAACCATGAAAATAGACGGAGGATCCAGGGAAGAAAAACAGCAAGCCAAGGAGCTAATGACTATCATGGACACTGCATACATGAAGCAATACATAGAGGAACCTACAAGAGGCAACAACACACTGGACTTACTATTTGGCAACAACTTCGACCTGGTACACTCGTACGAAACTGTAAAAACTATAATGTCCGACCACAGCCTCATCAAAGTTAGAACCCCCACACCAGCCACACCACCAAGAAGATGTCAACAGGAATCAAGCCAAATCCCCTGCACCTCTCTGAAAGATCTCAACTTCTACAGAAAAGATATAGACTGGGACAGACTGAGAGCAGAACTGGCAGTAACTGATTGGAGGGCACTATTCGAAGATAAAAACGTCGACGACACTCTCAGTATCCTCCAGAAACAATGCCTGGAGACCTGTAAAAACACCATACCACCCAAATCAAGCAGGAAGCAGATAAAACAGATTCCCAGAGATAGAAAAATACTAATGAAGAAAAGGACGTACTTGAGAGCCAAGCAAAGGAAGACCAGCCATGCGCACACTATCACCAAACTACAAGAAGAGCTCGATGAAGTTGAACGAAAACTCATCCAGTCACACCAAGAGCAAAGAACACGTGAAGAACTCCAAGCAGTTGCAAACATACGAGTAAATAGCCAAATTCTTCTATGCATACGCAAAAAGGAGACTCAGGAACACCTCAACAATAGGACCACTTGCAAAACCTACGGGCGAACTTGAGAGTGACCCAACCGAAATGGCCAAGATACTCAAACAGCAGTACGAAAGTGTCTTCAGCCCGCCAAATGAAGACAAGAAAATCGATAATGCAACGACCTTCTTTGACAACGCTCCTGGGACGCCACATCAACTCTCCTCGGTAACAGTATCAACAGAGGACAAAATAGCAGCCATCGACAAGATTGGACCAAACTCTGCGGCAGGACCAGACGGCTTTCATGCCCAACTGCTAAAAAACTGCAAACAGCAGCTAGCCTTGCCTCTAAAACTGCTGTGGAGCAAGTCCCTCCAAACTGGATATGTACCACAATCCCTAAAAGAAGGTACCGTCACACCAATACCAATACACAAAGGGGGTAGTAAAGGCATAGCCAAATATTACAGACCAGTGGTGCTGACGTCACATCTTATTAAAATCATAGAAAGAACAATACGAGCTAAGATGGTCAGCTACCTGGAAGATAACGAGGTATTCAACGAGGGTCAACATGGCTTTAGACAAGGCCGCTCCTGCCTTTCACAACTACTATCACACTACGACAAAATCCTACAGGATATTCAAGACGGAGAAAATGTAGACGTCATATATCTAGATTTCGCCAAAGCTTTTGACAAGGTGGACCATGGGATCCTTCTACATAAACTCAAATCACTGGGAATAGGGGGAGACCTTGGAAGATGGCTCCACAGTTTCATCACCAACAGAAAACAAAGAGTCACGGTTCAAGGAAGCCTATCAGAAGCAGGTGGGGTCATCAGCGGAGTACCACAAGGATCAGTACTGGGACCTCTCCTATTCCTCATCATGATAGGAGACATCGACAGGGACCTGGAACACTCAACAGCCTCATCGTTTGCAGACGACACCAGACTCATGAAGAAAATCACCTCACAACATGATGCTCAGCTACTACAACAAGACTTGGACAAAATCCTGAAGTGGGCAGAAGAAAACAACATGGCCCTAAACGGAGATAAGTTCGAGCTTCTAAGGTACGGGAACAAGAGAGCACTACAAAACGACACCAACTACAAAAGTGGACAGCAAGAAATGACCGCCAAGGACACAGTGAAGGACTTGGGAGTAAATATGAGCAGTGACACCACTTTTTCCCAGCATATTACCAAAGCCACAACAACAGCAAAACAAATAGCAGGCTGGATCCTGAGAACTTTCCACACAAGAAATGAGAGGTGTATGTTAACACTGTGGAAGTCACTGGTCTTACCACGACTGGAGTACTGCTCTCAGCTCTGGTCTCCCCAAAAAGTAGGAGAAATAACAGAAATTGAAGCCACCCAGAGGACATTCACCAGTAAAATCCATGGGTTTCAACACTTTAACTACTGGGAGAGACTCAAGGAGCTGCAGCTGTACTCACTTCAAAGACGTAGGGAGAGATACATCATCATATACGTCTGGAAGATTTTGGAAAAAAAGGTACCAAATCCAAACATCCAAGAGACTCAACACCAAAGGCGAGGGAGGCTGTGCTATGTGAGGACTACGCCGGGATCAACACAAAAAATCAAATCCCTGATCCATCACAGCTTTACTTACAATGGAACCAGACTGTTCAACTGTATACCAGCCCCTCTCAGGAACACGACCGGGGTGTCTCCAGACACCTTCAAGAAACACTTGGACATGTGGCTGGCCAAAATACCGGACCAGCCACCAACACCAGGATACCCCAGCACCAACTCCAACCGACTTCTGGAATGGAGAGTGGAAGAAAGGGAGCTGCCTGGTCGCAGTGGAGCCCCAGCTCAACTGTGTCACTAACGGACGGAATACAACTAAGTGTAACTAAGTGTACCGTAAGTGTAAGTGAGTGGCCCTCATTTTTTGTACGTACTGTATATTAATTAGGCTTAGGCTATGTCTATGTTTTCTTTCAATAATTCCACAATTATAAGCCTATGAGGCCCTATAGGCCTACACCGTTTTTGTTGGAAAGTAAAATTATTTTATTGTTAGGCCTAGCCTACTAGGCTATGGGTCAAATTGATTCTCTGGACAACTGTTTGGTAATTAGCCTATAGCCTAGGGCAAAGGCTCGCACCCAATTGTTTTATGTTTTTTCCTCCAGATTTTCAGAAATGAGCATTTTCATGGTTTTAGGCCTAGTTATATTTCCAATGTGGAATACAAGAAGGGTTGATGGGGGCAATCAATGCCCCCTCATTCCCCCATGATTTATTGAAATCATCTAGCCTATGTTGCCAGCAAGGGATAAAAATCGATTATAGCCTACTCCATAATGAAGACGTTTGTAAACAGTGAAGACATCCGATGATCCGAGGGAGCTGTGAGAGTGATGGAACTATGCATTTTTTCCAGTAATATCGGGTTTTATATATGTGGTCAAAATTATTCTCCCATGTCAGTGAATTAGACATGAATACAATACCGTATAAGGATTCCATGAGCCTGCATTGTTCCTAATAAATGATTTAGGTTAATATACAGGAGACGCAACAACGTGTTTTTCAGGTATTTTTTTTTTGGTATTTTGATTTTGTTTTTGGTATTTTAGTCGAATCTAGTGATGAAATTGAATGGGAATTAAGCATTTACCCATTATCCATCAATCTAAAGACACGCCCCCCGATAGTGGGGAGGGCTATGAAGATCAGGGAAATTGAGGGGTAAAAAGCGTATAGAACTCGATAATACACATTTGTAGCCAAAATTTGGCTCGGGTTTTGTCAATTTCCAGACCCATAAAACCCGACTTTTTGAAAACCCGGGCCAAGTTTTGACGAAACTTGGCTCGGATTTAACTAATTTAAAAATGAAAATAACACAGTAACCTTATTAACATGTTGGCTCGGATTTTGTAAATTTCCATACCATTTCCATGGTGTGGAGGTAGATGTGCTGGAAAGTGTGAAAAGGAACAACTTGAGATGGTTCGGCCATATGGAACGTATGGAAAGTGAGAGAATGACAAAGAGGGTGTATGAGAGCGAGGTGGAGGGACAGAGGGGGAGAGGTAGACCGAATATGAGGTGGAAGGATGGAGTGAGGAACTACATGAACGAAGGCGGTGCTGGTTGGGGGGAGGGGCGTCGACTGACTGGGGACAGAGGTGCATGGGGGCGGTTCGTTCGTGGCCACCCCTTCGGGGATCACGGCATCAGGCAATAGATAGATAGATAGATAGATATAACCCGACATTTCGAAAACACGAGCCAAGTTTTGACGAAACTTGGCTCGGATTTTACTAATGTTCATGTTAAAATTACACAGTAACCCTAATAAAATCTTTGTTTGGGTTTTCATAGGGTTAACATTAGCCTAACCTAACAAAGTAAGAATGGGGTTAACATTAGCCTAACCTAACAACCTTACCTAACCTAACCTAGTAAGAATGGGGTTAACATTAGCCTAACCTAACAACCTTACCTAACATAACCTAGTAAGAATGGGGTTAACATTAGCCTAACCTAACAACCTTACCTAACCTAACCTAGTAAGAATGGGGTTAACATTAGCCTAACCTAACAACCTTACCTAACCTAACCTAGTATTATTGGTAGGGGGTGTCGGCCCCCCCACCCCCCTGGTTGGGTACTGGCTGGAAAACTTATTGTTTTACAGTAGGCCTATGTATTTTATTTTATTTTGTTCTCCCTATAATACATTTCAGCTCTTAATGACATATATATAGCAATGATGTATAGCCTATGCTCTACCGGACCTATTAGGCCTAAAAAGATCGATGGGCTAACTGTCGGTCCAAAACATCAGTATAACCAACTAGCCCTTGCATGCCAGTTTAATCCTATGCGAAAAAATCTTTTACTTTATGTTACTTTGCGATCACCCATTAAGATTCCCGAGCTAGCTGTGGTGCGGCTCCTTTATGTTGTCCCAACCAACCAACTAACCTTAATGAACAGAGGAGGTACTGGGCTGCCTGGCTGGCCGCTGGAGGCTCGATCACCACTCATCTTGGTCAACAGCTGGTGGATTTTTGTTTCAAATTTGTCCATGTAAACCAAGTGTATGTGCATTTCAAAAGTAGCTGTCCTCGTCAGCTGTATTTGGAACACTGGTTATTGCACTTTGGACAGTTTACACTTATTGGAAGGCAAAAAGGTCTTAAGCAGCCTCAGTGTTTTTAACCCTTGTCTAGCGGGGGGTCTGTGGCCGTTTTGGGCCTTTTCAGGCCATTCTGACTGCTATATCAACCATCAGCATGAAAGGAACTGTATTGTGCCGAAAACTAGGCGGAAATCGCTACACAATGACACCACATACAGCTACGTAGCATCGTGGAGCCCTGACAGTGTTACCTCAAAGATGGAAGTTTAGCGGATTTTGCTACATTGTTCACTTTTCGCGAACTATTGGTCACACTGTCATCCTCCCGTGCGGTGGGGGAACTGGAGTTAGTGTGGGCCGGGAGGCCACAGATGTCGGACGTATGGTTCATTACTGTTCCACCCATTTTCGCTCGATTTTCACCCATTTTTCACCCGTTTTTTGCCAGTTTCTTAAACTCGACTTATGTTGCGCGCCGCTAGTAAAGGGTTAAAGACGGTGGAAAAAGCTTCGATCGGCTCACACCCTCTACACAAGCTGGCCAGAGTCAAACTGACAGCTTATATCCTGGGCCACCTGTTTTCCAAATCATGGCATCACCTGATTGGTCGATAGACATCACGTGTCAGTTAACTCGAGTACTCTTGGCATGAATTAGGTAGGGTGATTAATTTGGCCACGACGCCACCAGTATAGTTCATTGCATTCGCCACCAGATGTCTCAGTTGTTGACTGACAGTCACGCAAAAGAGGTCTCCCAGAAGAAGACGAAAAAGAAGAAGTGTAAACAAACCCTTAAAACGTAAATATCCATACAATATGTATTATGTTAGTTTCCTGGGAATGACACCTACATCAAAAATTTGGAGAAAAATTGCTTAACCTCTGAAGTGCGCATGAGGGGTATGAGACACCTCTGCCTGTGCGCACGTATTTGAGCTGTTTCCATCACTAAAATATTTATTTTACCATAAATAGCATTAATACTTCTCCATATGCGCCTATTATAGGTTGATTATAAAGGTATTAACCTGTTACAACAATAAAACAAGTGGAAACAGCGTTTGGATGGTCAAAATCGGCGATACAGGCCGGGAGTTACATAATGTATGGCTGAGGCAACCTCCTTTCCCGCCACTTTTCCCCAAGTCTGGAGAGACACTGTCGATCGATACTCTCTCTCAATCTCTCTTGCACTCACTTGCTAACAGTGATGACAATGCCCTGCTTGCAACTCGCTAATGTTAGCACAAAAATATACCACAGAATAAGGGAATAACAGGGAAAATAGGTGATAACTGAAGGAGGGGAGGTAGAGGAGTGATATTTTGCATGGCCCAGGGGCAATTTTTGTTTTGTTTTTGTTTTTTCGGTGTTTTAAATTGATTTTTTATTTTCCTGTACTCTTAAGAGTCTTCCCGCAGTCCGCCGGGGGAACTCTTAGGAGTATTCCCGCAGTTCCCGGGTTAATCACATGCTATTGAGCTTAATTTTTTACCAATATTGTAGCGCCTCCTGTATATTGACCATTATTTATAATGGGCGAGCCTTTTCTAGATTATAGATACAGTACCGGTAATTATCAACTGTTTTTGCTAATTTTTCGTCTACGCAAGGTACCTATAGATTTGAATAAGTGTTATGCTGGGTGAAAAGGGTAGTCTAGGTTCACTAAACCAGGAGAACTGGTGTATAAACTGAAGAGACCTCAGACACAAGTTTTTATATATATTTTTTTCATTATTTATTCAATGTACAGTGTTGTTTTATACTATGGAGTATGGACCATCAGAAATTGGTATTTACTCATTATCCAACAATCAGTGTAGAAATCAGCGTTTCTTAACCGGGGGGGGCGTGGGGTAATCAAAGTTCAAAATAGGGCTAGGCCATTCAAATGCATACAGGGTAATCGCAAAGATATCATGAATACAGTCCTGACCAAAGGGGGGCGCGGTGCTGAAAAGGTTAAGAACCACTGGTGTAGATAAATGCAGTGTAGTCAAATTTAGGAAATCGATTGAAAATGCAGGATTAGATAACGTGAATATAAGAAACTTAGATAATGAAAAAGATTTGGGAGTCATCGTCAACTGTGATTTGA
This sequence comes from Paralithodes platypus, assembly GCA_032716605.1. Taxonomy (NCBI): domain Eukaryota; kingdom Metazoa; phylum Arthropoda; class Malacostraca; order Decapoda; family Lithodidae; genus Paralithodes; species Paralithodes platypus. The sequence continues at coordinate 9,565,629 of CM064525.1, read as the reverse complement.
AACCTAAAAATCAATGCATTAGTGCATGAAATATGGCAAATAGAGTTCTCGGATTTTTATCTAGAAGTGTGAGTAATAGAACAGCAGACGTAATCTAAAAACTTTATCTAGCGTTAGTAAGACCATACAGTATATGGATTACGCTGTCCAATGTTGGTGCCCCTATTACAGAATAGACATAGATTCCTTGGAGAGAGTACCGGTACAACGTAGAATGAAAAAAATTATCCATAATATTTGAAATCTTCCATATGAAGAAAGGTTGAAGAAATTAGTATTACTGTACATTCGTTAGATATATAATATAATATAATTCGTTAGAGATATAATATACGGTATATAATAGAAGTGTTGAAGTGGGTTAGTGGGATAAATAAAGGGGACATGAAAGATGTACTGAAGCTCAATGATAGCTCAGTGAGTACTTCTTTGTCTGTTAAAGAACTGTTAAATTTGAAAAACAAAAAAATGCCCTCTATTGGGAAAATTATTGAAAAAAGTACTGTAAAAATAGAAACATTCTCAATGTGGAGAGTTTGGGATAACAGGTACTGTAAAAAACAAACAATATCTGGCTGTGGGATACAATATGAGTTAAGGAGGGGGGTGGGGGGGGATGAAATCTGCATCTATGTTTCCAGTAGGGGGGCTAATTAGGGTTGCCGTGGAATACACGATTGGTTAAGGGCGTGACTTCTTGTAATTAGCATCTATGTTGCCAGTAGGGGGCCTATCTATCTATCTATTGCCTGACGCCGTGATCCCCGAAGGGGTGGCCACGAACGAACCGCCCCCATGCACCTCTGTCCCCAGTCAGTCGACGCCCCTCCCCCCAACCAGCACCGCCTTCGCTCATGTAGTTCCTCACTCCATCCTTCCACCTCATGTTCGGTCTGTAGGGGGACTCATTAGGGTCAATATTTATGAGCCGCACCACAGCTGGGATCTCATTTCTAATGGTAGTTTTGGGTTCCTATCATTTTATGCTTCATTGCTATATACTTTTTATCCACCGGAATATTTTTTTTTCTTAGCTTTATTTTTTTTTTTAGCATTAACCTAACCAAAAAACCTAACCTAACCTAATAGCCCCCAAACACATTTAGGTTAGGTTAGGTTAGGTTAGTTTTTTTGGTTAGGTTAATGCTAAAAAAAAATAAAAAAATAAAGCCAAGATTTTTTTTTTTTCCCGGTGGATAGAAAGTATATAGCAATGAAGCATACAATGATAGGAACCCAAAACTACCATTAGAAATGAGATCCCAGCTGTGGTGCGGCTCGTACATATTGACCCTAATGAGGGTTGCCATGGGTTACACTACCATAATATATACTAACCTTATTGAGATGGCATCTCCCTATAGATGGAAATTTTCCAAAAATGTCCAATACACTTTTACAACTACCTTTTTCGAGGGCGCTTTTCGAATTATAGTACGTTTTTTTAACTGTAAATTCTTTACTACTACGTGATATTTATAGCACTCCTCAATCCCCTTGTAATGAGGGTCATGTTTTTAGATTGTTAGATATACAGTTGGTCCTCCAATAACGCGGCCAATGTGTTCTGGTTACCGCCCGTGTTAGCCAAATCCGCGTTACCGTACCTTGGTGTTCTGGGGATTTCCACAAAGTCCACTTTTTCTCCATAGAAGCCTATGTTATAATAATAAATTCAATTATAAAGGTTATTTTACATGTGCATTGGGTTGATTTGCCCATTGCAACTCTTACCTCTGAATAAATGAAGTGTTGCATCCCCCCCGTCCCCTCCCCCCCGGATCCATCGCCGTCACTGCGATGAAGTTGATGGTCTGGTAGCTCTCGCCGCCAGCCATTCGTTGATAAGGCGAGGTCCCTCCCCAGCTTCAGCATCAGAGTCCTCGAAGCCACTATAGTCGGCATCTGATACACCCGACAGTAAATCATCTGGTGGCTGAGGGTCGGAGTCGGAGTCACTCGACGCCACTTGTTCCTGTTGCTGTGCTCGTTGTCGAAAGAAATCTGTTATTCGTGTCTGCTGGCGTGCATTTATCCTGTCGTGAAACATGTCGAAGTACGGCTGGATGGAAGCAGTGAAGCTTGCTATTATCTGTGCTGAACGATCATGTTTGGGATCAAAGTTGTTCATGTGATGGCTGAGGCGTTGTGACAATTCTACAAATTCCCGTAGACCAGGAGTGTTCGGTTCTTCCTGGGGTTCGTCTTCTTCTCGATGTTCTTCCTCTGCCTGCTCTTCCTCTTCCAAATCCTGCATTAGGTCCTCGGCATCAGGCTCCTGTGGTGGCTGAATCAAGCCTTGAATATCTTCTGGCCCCACTTCACCCATCCCAGGCACACGTCTGGCAACCTCGACTGCTCTCTCCACCACTGCCTCAAGCCTGACTGGCTGATCAGGTAAATCCAGCTTGTGCCCAGGTAACCCCTCTAGAACATTCCTCCAGGCATGGTGGATTGTAGCTCTTGTCACATCAGCCCACGCTTCCACCATCGTATCCACTGCATTCTTAATATGAAACCTTTTCCAAAAGGCATGCACTGTCATAGCTGCTCCGTAGGCGGGTTCCTGTTGGTGTTGTGGTCGTTGTTGTTGTTGTGGTGGAGGCGCGTTTGGTGCCTGCTCATTCAGTGGTGGGGGAGAGTCTGGGGCAGACAGTTCTTCGAGTGGTGGGAGAGAGTCAGGGACTGATTCATCGTCTGACATCTGTAGAAGTTCTTCTTGGGTGTCAGTGGCAGTGTCGAGCATCAGGAATGTCTTAGTGGCATACGCACCCTTAAAGCACGCCATCACCTCCTGGTCCAGGGGCTGTAGGAGAGACGTAGTATTCGGGGGCATGAACATCACTTTTACATTAGGGTGCCGATCAACCAACAATCGGGAATGTCTGGGTGCGTTGTCAAGCAATAACAGTGCTTTAAAAGCAATGTTTTGGCGGGCACAAAATGTTTCCAAGTCCTTCACAAAATGATTATCGAACCATTCGAGGCTCAACGCTGACGACATCCAGGCCTTCTTGTTGCTCATCCAATGCACATTCAACTTGGCCATGTCCATATTGCGATAAGGCCTTGGCCGCTTTGCCTTATGGATGATTAGAGGCTTCATCTTGCAGGTGCCGGAAGCATTGCAAGTCAACAAGATGGTTACACATTCTTTGGCCATTTTGTAGCCCCTTGCTGCCTTCTCCTTGCGAGAAATGTAAGACCTTTTAGGCATTTTCTTCCAGTTGACTCCCGACTCATCGCAGTTAAAAATCTGATCCAAGTTGTAGCCATCGGCCACAATAACCTCACGTAAGAAAGCAGGGTATTCGTTGGTTGCAGCATTGTCGGCGCTTGCTGTCTCTCCTGTGATCCGAACACTTTTAATTTTGTTTCGTTTATTGAAGGACATCAACCACCCAGCAGATGCCTTAAAGGGTTTGGGGTTCTGTACATTGTTCATTCGAGCCACTGCTGCATAATATTTCTTCGCCTTTTCTCTGATCATCCGTCTTTCTGTCGGCACATGATTCTTGTTTTGCCTCGCCAAATACCGCACCATTAGCTTCTCTGTATTCTTTAGGATGACATTTCCCACTTTTATCGACGCCTGAGTACCTTCTGTAGGGTTTCCCTTCATAATGTTGGCAATCTTCTCCCTGTCCTTCCAAATGGTGCGAATTGTACTCTCGTTAACTTCATGTCGTCTTGCCAACTCAGCTTGTCTCTTCCCCTTTTCTAACTCCTTCACGATGTCATATTTCTGTGCGTACGTAAAGATACGGCGCTTCTTGGGCGGCGAGGTTAGGTCACAGAAAAAAAGGCACTTTGAGAACCACGGCCTGTGTTACAACACACGCGGTGTGGGGGGGGGTCGGTACGTGAGGCGAACAATGGTGGAACTGGGGAGGGAATAATATATCCGGACGAGCCGCAAGTGACGTCACTGGACCAGGGAGGGAGACGGAACAGCCTCGCCCGGCAGGAGAGAGAAAACTGCCCAGCTGGACCCCGCGTCATTGTAAGTATTGACCGCGTTAGTAACATTTTGGATATTTGGGGTGTACCGCGTGCCACCAAATCCGCGTTTCTAAAACTCGCATTACCGGAGGACCAACTGTAATGGGTAAACACTAATTTTCGACGGTCTTTGGAATACAAAAAAAACACTACTGTATATCAAAGAATAACTAATATTTTTCAGTGCGGCGTCGTTATCTTCAAAGGTTTCTTTGAATATGGAATGCGAGATAAAACCACATTCTATACCGTACACATGCCAGCCTTTTTCCTACTGGCGACAATGGTGAAAAAATCCAGTTGTTACGTACGGTATGTGATGGAACATTGTGATTGGTTTGTGATGTGACGTAAGTCTGTGATTGGTTCAGTGTGCGGCGAGATGTGACGTAAGGAATTGAAATTGGTTCATAATAAAAATATATTCTGAATAAGATCGACAAATGTAGTAGCGTTCAACTGACAGGTTGGGGGTAAGACCTGCTCTTGCTTAATGTTATTGTCGGAGCGTCACCATTTAGATGTACGGTCTTGCGTCCCGAGAAACGGTTTTGACAGTGTATTTTATTTCATTTATAATTAATTTGTGACAGTAATGACATATACAACTAACAAGTATCGTTTATAAAAGTGTAAAACACACGTGATAATTGATGGGGTCCGTTTTCGGGTTGATTTCAATTCTAACCAGAACCGGGTAGCTATACCGAGTATGCAATATACATGCACGAGGTAGAGACAATACAAAGCATCCTATACTACCTGCCAAAATGCAGGAAATGCGTAAGATAAATGTAGATAAAATTTTCCCCAAGATTCGAAAACATCCAAAATTTCACTAAAAACCTTAGGACACTGGGCTAGGTAAGGGTTAAGGTACTTTCACACATTCACGATGTTGGTCCCGATGTACCCGATTTAGGGATGTACCGAAGTATCGGTATCCGGTATCGGCCCTTTTTTAGAGTATCGGTATCGGTATCGGCTGATTTTCTACCGATACCTAGAAGTAATTTGCTATGTCACATATCACTCACTGAAGGAGTGAAGGTTGCTTGGTTCAGCAGTGATTGGTTGTTTTATAATTATGAAAAATATATATTTGTTGGAATCTTGGTACATATCTGATAACAATTACATTAAGTACCGTACATAATGTGTAGCCTAGTAGTGCAGTCCATTCTTTGGTACTTATAAGCCTTAAAGCCACGTCTGGTAGTTTGTGATCGTACGTGTACGGAACAGGTTGGTATCGGTATCGGTATAATTTTGTGGTATCGGTATCGGTCAAAATTTTGGTATTGGTACATCCCTACCCCGATTTGAATATCGGGACGCAACGTGGTGCAATCCCCAATGTGTGTCGGGGTCATCGGGGAGCGGCGTGTTACCCACGGTGCGGGACGTGGCAAATCGGGCTTGGCCACCAAAGTTTTGGATTTGTTCAAAAATTTCGCACGATGGACTTTTGGCGTGGTACCATCGGGTACATCGTGTTGTTGACATTTGGACGGCGTGTTGAGCACCGGGTTTCATCAGTATACACGTGTTGGCATCTGGGTGCATCGGGAACATTAACGGGTTGTTTTTAATCCCCAAAAAACAAACAAAAATATATAATGTTTTGGTCATGCTGCCTAAGCCAAACTGCAGCTGAATCCATGCAATAGTTTCGGAGATATCAGCGTTTGAATGCAAATTATTAGCGCCGCGGCGAAATTATCCCGTCGTACCCTATCTATTTTTTATCGGTAAAAATGGGGAGGGAAAGTACGGGCGGGCGGACTGAACAGTAACCTTCACCTACGGTGAAATTCCACATATTATTTTTGTTTATTTTTATTTTTTTAAATCTTATATAATAACCTTTCCTCTTGCCGTTCATAAAAAAATTGAAATAAAAACAAAAAATTATTATGGGTGAAAACCAACTGAGTGCGAATATTTTGGTGCGGCTGGGATTCTAAAAAAAGCGAAAAACTATTGTTATAGATTTATTTCTATAAAGTCCAGTATTGATGATAGGATATTCTAAACACCGCCATCATGTTCAGTGGAAAAAATAGCTGTGATTTAGTATGAAAATAAAAATAACGATTAAAAAACTATATACCGATACCGGTATATCTCATATAGTTTATAATATAACAGTGCGTTTAATCTCCACAGGCAAGGGTCTAAACATAGCTACAATAAAGTATAAAAGACGTCGCCAGTACAGAAGGGGTTAATGCGGCCCTACAATATTGTACGGTGTCAAACATGGCCCGCCAGAGGAAATAAGTTTGACGCCTCTGGTGTAGAGTGACGTGCAGGTACCATATCCGCACAAGATAGGTTTATATCAATACAATTACCTTCCACAATTAGAGAAAATATGATTCATCACAAAGTGTAGCCTACCTGTGGAGATTAAACACAATGTTATATTATAAACTATATGAGATATACCGGTACCGGTATATCGTTTTTTTTATCGTTATTTTTATTTTCATACTAAATCACAGCTATTTTTTCCGCTGAACATGATGGCGGTGACTCCCCTGTAGCCAGGTAACATAGGGTGATAGCCAGGTGCATACCAGGTGGGACGGCTTTCCTCCAAAACGTGTCTTGCTTCTCCACCAGTGGGCCAACACGTTCAAGCAGCTCTCCGAACATGGCTTTATCAACCCGCAGGAAATTTTTTAGGAGGTGGTGTCTTCCACAGCCAACTCCTTCAGCAGTTTGTCATAGTGGCCGTACTGCCCTCGCCTCAACAGCCACTTCCGGTTCCAGACCTGCCTTCTCCGTATCCTGGGTGGCACCTGGGCATCCTGCACATCCTGCAAGGCTCTGTACAGGGCAACATCTAATCTTGCCTGATGTGCTGCCAGATCTACCTGGAGCTGCAGGACCTCGAGTTCATCCATGGTGTAGGGTAAGGCGAGTGGTGCTGACGTGTGGCCGTGGCTTGGGAGGTGTGTAGAGTGAGGTACAGGTACCAGAACAGGCCCCTTTATATCGAATTGTGTCTGTCACCCCGTCTGTCGTTGTGGCGTCGTGTTCGCCGTGTCACACACGTAACACCATCGTAAGTCCATCCCCCCTCATCGTCTTCCCCTCGTGCCACGTTGGGGTACGGTTTTGACCGGAATTTTGACCATTAGGGCATTGACGTGGCGCCCTCGTGTTGCAACCGTGGTACCATCTGGCCCATCGTGGCTACGACGTGTCACCGTCGAGGCTTCGTCGTCAAACGCGTACATCGTGTCACTGTCTCTGCCGATGTACCAATTTGTGTACCTCGGGGTACATCGGGACCAACTTCGTGAATGTGTGAAAGTACCTTAAGTCTTGTATCCCACGTACTGGGTACTAGGGGCACATACTACCTGGGAGGTTAATTAAGGTTAGTTTTGTATCTCGCGTACTAGATACTAATGACACATATTGGGGAGCATATTCATTTTTACTAGATAACAAATTCAAGATTTCACTAGAAAACCTTGGGAAACTGTTTTTTCCCCAGATAAAATCTATCTAAGATTTATTTACTGGTCCAATGACCGAGGACGAGTCACCCTTCCGACGGTGACGATCCTGAGCTAACCCCATCAATCTTTTATTAAGGTATCATTATTAGGTTAGGTGATCAGATCAGGTTAATGTTGACCATTTAACCTCATTTTTAGCTTTTAACCCCACATTTTCCCGGATCTTCATAGCCCTCCCCATTAGTGGGGTTGGTGTTATTAGAATGCTGGATGAGAGATTTTTATGTATTTCCCGCAAGTTTCACAAAGTAAAACACACTAAGAAAGCATTTAACAAAATAATAAAAACAAAAATTACGGTAAATCTACAATTATACAACCCTTATTTTTTCATTGTTTTCCTTTCGAAACAGTCTTTTTTAGTCTTACCATATTCAGGAAGCCATACTGATGTTCGAATTGTGGGAGTCTGGGGAAAGCAGCCCCCAAGTTAAGTAATATGTCATGTTAGATCAATGTTTCCATTGAAAATGAGAGTCGGCCAGGTAGACACTCGCGGACCGCGGCGGATGCCGCGTAACGTAAACAAACCAATCACTCGCCTCCTCTGATGACAATATTGGTATTAACCTAACCTAACTGGGGGCTGCCGCCCCCAAACCCCCTCTGCTCTAAATAATGATGTAGAAGACATAAAATCACTAATAAAGTACTGTGGGAGAGTGAAAAACACCTTCGAGATCGTGCGTCGTAAGAAAATGGGTCAATAGAAAGCGGGCGTTTCGGGGGTACAGTCGTCAAACCGCGGCGGACGAGTCACACTTTAGTGAAGGTTTTTAATACTTGAATCTATCTATTTCAAGTCAATTATAAATTTCCGAGCATCATCGAACCATACTAAGTCTACTACAAATAATTTTAACCTATTAGGAGTAATAGAATAGCGACAAATCAGGGGTTATGAAGGTGTAGATTTATCAATAAAATTGTCTTATATACTTAATTATCTATATATAGTAAACCACTAGATAATTTATACACTAATATAAATATAATGATGCTTAACCCGGGAGCTGCAGAAAGACTCTTAAGAGTTCCCCCGGCGCACTGCGGGAAGACTCTTAACCCGGCAAGCGCGATAGGCCTCACGGAAGGCTTCCTATAGGGAACGCGATAGGCCTCACGGAAGCAAGACCATAAAAAAAGCCTTCCAAAAAAAAAAGGGCCTATCAAAACAAAGGAATTTGTCTCTAGGTGAGATAATTCCCCTCCAGTACTCATCCATGTAAATCTCACCCACCCCCCTCCCCTCCTTCCCCACCTTATTCTCCCCTCCCTCCCCTCCTCAATTATCACCTATTTTTCCTCTTATTATCATCATTTATCGGTTATTTTTCTCTCCCGTGATAATGTAGCACAAGTGGGTTGCAGAAAAGATCGTTATGTAACACCCAGACACCGGCCCACACCGCCCCGCTCGTCTCAGTTACCTCACAGACAGCGAGAGAGGAGGGTTGCCTGTGGCTCTCTCTCGCCTGAGATTATGACCGGGTGGCCAATATCTTCGTTTTTCACCACCCAAATGCTTTTCCCACTTATTTTAGCACTCTTGAAGGTTCATATATACATCATATATGTAAAATAAAAGCATACCGAAAACAAATAATGCTCTATATTGTAAATATAACGAATTCTGTCAGAAGGCTAGAAATGCACAAATAACTACCCTAGCCCCTAGGTCTATTTCGCGCTTGTCAGGTTAAGAGTCAGAGAAAAAAAAACTAAATTTTAAACATTTTTTTGCCCCTGGGCCATGCAAAATATCACTCCTCTACCTCCCCTCCTTCCCCACTTTCCTCCCCTCCTTCAGTTATCACCTATTTTCCCTGTTATTCCCTTATTCTGAGGTATATTTTCTTGCTAACAGCGAGTTGCAAGCAGGGCATTGTCATCACTGTTAGCAAGCGAGTGCAAGAGAGAGAGAGAGAGAGTATCGATCGACAGTGTCTCAGTGGCCTTGGGGGAAATTGGCGGGAAAGGAGGTTGCCTCACCCATACATTATGTAACTCGCGGCCTGTATCGCCGATTTTGACCATCCAAACGCTGCTTTCACTCGTTTTATTGTTGTAACAGGTTAGGCTAATACCTTTATAATCAACCTATAATAGGTGCATAGGGATAAGTATTAATGCTATTTATGGTAAAATGAATATTTTAGTGATGGAAACAGCTCAAATACGTCAGCACAGGCAGACGTTTCTAATTACCCCCATGCGCAGTTCAGAGGTTAAATGATTTAAAATAGTTACCCAGCAATAAGTGGTTTTCTATAATTATAATATTAAAGAAAACTGGATTAATCGGGTAACTTTGTATTTATATCCTCGGCGACTAAATATCGTTCCCCCAAGCAGCCTTTAAGTGAATCTGAAACACCTGGGAGTCGACAAACGAAGCATTTAAAAGAAGTGCCATTTACACCCAATACATTCTTCGTTGTTTGACCCCCAGGTGAATCGGATTCACACAGTGGCAGGTTGAGGGAACGAAATTGTGTCACTGATAGTACAGTCGTCAGGATTAGTTCGTTTCATTTCCCATTGACCAGGCGTTGGTAGCACTGCATGGTGGAGAGGTATCCCCTCCACCTCCTTTCCTTGTTGGTTCCATACCCCCACCAAAACCCTCCCATTTTATCTCCGACCCCAGAACTACACCCATCCTCCCTTCTCTCGCTCTCACCCAGCTATTTCTGGACCTCACCAATTGCATGTATTCTGAACAACTAATGAAGGAATGCAATGTATCATAGGTAGAGTTAAGTATGAGCTTCACTTAATTTGAGAGCAAGAGAGACAGACAGACAGAGAGAGAGAGAGGGGGGGGGGGGGGAATGTTCGACGAAAACCTTACATATGATTCGAGTGATTCATACTGATACATTTAGCTCTACCATTGAAACCTGAAAGCTTCATACCGATTCACTGATGGTTTAATACTGTTGAATTATCATACCGGTACTCTAATAAAGCTGCCAAACTAACCCATGCGAAGTTGTATTTCCTTTTCATCGTTGCAATGGCTCAGGCTCGGCTACGTAACAGGCTTGAGACAACGAGGACCGTCTGTGTCAATTCCTCCATGAGTCTCTCCCTTCAATAAACACACAAAATAAACCATTCAATTATTCTGAATTATTTCTTTGTATAAAATTATTTAATACATATAACTACTTATTAGCACCGTATACAAGAACTAAACATTTGCTTAATAATTTTATCCACAAATCTCACTGCTTCCAGACAGTTCAGGACTCATTAACCCGCTGAGTACCAGCTAAATATTTATAAATGTACCACCCAGGACTGGCTGATTCTGATTTTTTTGTTAATTCCAGAAACAATAGCGAATGGGTTAGGAATGAAGGAAAAACCACGAAAAACCGATCAAAAAGCTAAAAAAATGGTCCTACAGAGCCCCCGAAAACGGATTTTACAAGAGTAAAAAATTGAAGGCAATTTCCCCAAAAAACTATTTTTGCGCGCTCACGCACACGCGGTTGGACTTTGAGAGTTTTCAACCATCGGCATGGGTGCGTGGGATACTTACACAGTTCCCATAAAAATCTGAGCCCTCTAGGTGCCATAGGACCGGAGTAATAGGGACCGGAGTGACACTGACGCAAACGGTGAGTCGCTGGGGTTTAGCGTTACATACATTGCTGACGCAAACGCTGCGTCGCTGGGGCTCAGTGGGTTAAGTGTAAACAGCCAATTTGCCAATACATGCTATGAATTATTGCCGAGAATGTGCCCCGTGAGTCGGCCATGTGACTGCATTACGTTAATTCAACACTCTTAACATAGCTATCTACCCAATCATTAGGCCATATTGCTTTCCTAATTGGCCATAATGTAAAATTCTCTATATAAACGGGACACGAACTACCCTCGGGCAAGGTACTGTAGTTTTTGAAAAGAGGCTCCAGGCTTGAAAATATTACTTGACTTAAACAGGCTACATAATCCTGAAGGGTTGATAACCAATATACATGCCATATTTTTACTAACTACCCCTCGGGCACTCTTACGCTCATCAATCCATTAGGGTGGGTCTCATTTTAAAGTTCCCTTTCCCTCAACACTTACGTTCACCCATACATTAGGGAAGGACTTATTCATTTTGTTACCTTACCCTTAAAACCTTGCCATAAGGTTACTCTATTTTATCAGGTATCTTTTGTTGTAACCAAGTTAAGGGGGGCGTCTGCTATGGTTATGTAGCAATATGGGTTGAAACATAGCAAATTGTGTTAAATATTCCCTGAGTAATGGCAAGACGTAGAGTATCTACTCCACATAATACTATTGAAAGCTTCAGGCCTATTCAAGCTTATTCTCTTGAAATAACTTTAAAGATAATTTGAATTCACACCTGTTAACCCGGGAGCTGCGGGGAGACTCTTAAGAGTTCCCCCGGCGCACTGCGGGGAGACTCTTAAGAGTCAGAGAAAAAAAAAATCAACTTTTGACATCGAATTTTTTTTTTTTTTTTTTTTTTTTTTTTTTTTTTTTTTTTTTTTTTTGGCCCCTGGGCCATGCAAAATCTCAGTCCTCTACCTCCCCTCCTTCCCCACTTTCCTCCTCTCCTTCAGTTATCACCTATTTTCCCTGTTATTCCCTTATTCTGAGGTATATTTTCGTGCTAACATTAGAAATCCGATTGGAGGGTGTGGTCATCACTGATAGCAAGCGAGTGCAAGAGAGAGAGAGAGTATCGATCGACTGTGTCTCAGTGGCCTTGGGGGAAATTGGCGGGAAAGCAGATTGCCTCACCCATACATTATACAACTCGCGGGCTATATCTCCGATTTTGACCATCCAAACGCTGTTTTCACTCGTTTTATTGTTGTTTCAGGTTAATACCTTTATAATCAACCCATAATAGGCGCATATGGATAAGTATTAATGCTATTAATGGCACAATGAATATTTTAGTGACGGAAACACCTCAAATACGTCAGCACAGGGGGACGTTTCCAATTACCCCCATGCGCACTTCAGAGGTTAAGAATAATTACTTAATAACTATATAACACCCATTTTTTATATCCCAGACTAACTACAAGAGTTATAATATTGAACTGATCTACAATTCTTCTACTACAATACCACTGTATAACAGTTTTGTGTATAACCAAATAATCTCATTATACCTTATATATAATTATATAAGTGTGTATTTCTACCCCTCATACCTGGTATATCCATATCACCTATACAGTAACATTAACCCTACAAGTAACAGTAGCAGCTTCAGGTTAGGTTTCGTTTATTTCATATTTTTAATGTGCAGGAGATGGTGGTCGAGAGATGTGTGTGAAATACTTCATTCCTTCATCAGGTGTTCAGAATAAATGTAATCGGTGAGGTGCTAGAAGTAGCTCCTAACTGGGTAAGAGCGAGAGAAGGGAGGGTGGGTGTAGTTCTGGGGTCGGAGAGAAAATGGGAGGGTTTAGGTGCGGGTATGGAACCAACAAGGAAAGGGGGTAGAGGGGATACCTCTCTACTGTGCAGTGCTACTAACAAGGAAAATGAAACTAATTAATCCTGACGACTACATATGTGGGGATATAAATACACAAGTTACCCGATTAATCTAGTTTTCTTTAATATTAAAATTATAGAAAACCAGTTAATTTTGGGTAACTATTATAAGTAATTTAAGCATCACCATTATATTCATATTGTGTATAAATTATCAAATATTTTACTATATATTAATGATTAAGTATGTATGTATGTATATACATACTCAGGCACATACTTCATAGCTGGGGGTGGCCGACTCGAGACAGATCCCCCCCAAAAAAAAAATAAAAAAAATATCTATCTATCTATCTATTTATTGCCGGACGCCGTACTCCCCTTAATGAGGGTGGCCCTACACAGAATGCCCTCAAGCGGACCTATTCCCTGTAAGAGGGAACAACCCGAGCCAGTTTACTGAAGGACTTACAGGATTGATCACTCAATTTAGGATCCGTCCGACTCCGAGGCCCTCTGTGTATTTTGTTAGCACTATTTTTTCTACAGTGGTGATCGGCTAGTCCATCCACTAACCTGCCTTACCCATAGATAAGCAGTACGGATTTGTATCAGGTTTACTCCCCTAGACAGGTTGCCGACCAAGGCTGACTAGTCCCATCCACCCTAAAATCCAGCCTAAATAAATAAATAGATAAATAATACTAATGCATAAAAACAAAATACAAATTCACACACATCTAGGTCGCCCAGCAGAAGACCCAGAGACCCAAGCCCATTTGGGGTCCCCACCAAAAGATTCCCAGGGCCCAGATCTCCCGACGACAATTTTAATAATACAGGAGGATATAACGGAAATGAAAAGGTGGTCTGAAAAATGGCAGCTGGCCTTTCATCCTGAAGACTTCAAATATGGAATGCATGGGGCAATGACATACCGGTATGTGAATTGTGAGAAGGATCTCGGGAGTGGTAATAGACTCCTGAGCTTAACTTGAGAAGGCATTTGGCGGATAAAGTAAATAGTTCTAACAGAATGGTGGGTTTGATAAGAACTTTTGTAAGTTTGAATGCAGCGACTTATAAGACATTATACACCACATTGATAAGACCACTAGGCTATTAGAATATGCAAACCAAATTTGGCATCCTCACAAAATGATAGATATTAATGTGGTGGAAAATGTTCAGCGAAGAGCAACGAGGATGGTGCCCTCCTTGAAAGGTCTTTCACACCAGGAAAGACTGAGGAAATTGGATCTTCCTTCACTGACGTATAGGAGAACAAGGGGGGGATATGATTGAGACATTTAAGATCATTAATGAAATATATGATAAGAGAAGTTTGTGGAGATATATTTCAGGTTACTTAAGAGGCTAGGACAAGGGGACATAGTAAGAGGATACAAAGGATGAGACCTAGCTTAGACATTAGGAAATTCTCGTTTAGCTGCAGTATGGAACAGCCTGCCCGAATATGTTGTAAATTCAGAATATGTTGGGAAGTTTGAGATAAACCTTGACCGAGAATGGGAAGGGCAAGACCAAAAATTTAAATATAAAGCGCAGATACATGTAAGTCGTTTAACCCTTAATTGGCGGCGCGCAACTTATGTCGTGTGAAATAAATTTGGACTAAGTGGCGGTTCACAACTTATGTCGTGCGCCATTTTCAGCACGTAATGTTGCTGAGAGAGAGCTGAGCGGTGTGAGGAGCCTAGCAACTCTATGACCGCTCACGACCACCGCGGTGGACCAACTGAGGTGACTCCCACCCTTCCCTCCCCTCTCTCACTCACTACACAGGGAATTATGTAGGGAAATTACCTAATTACAGGGTTTTTGCACTCGTGTTGCACGATCGTTGCAAGAGAACCAGCAGTCGTACAAGGATGGTTCGGGTGTCATTGGAAAGCTCTGTTTACGCCCTTTCAGGGATAGATACTTGTTTTATGCTCTGGGTCTTATTTAGGCATGAAAATGATCACGTAAACAACCCTATTTAGGGTAAAAACACCCCGCTGGGCGCTACGGTCCGCTAGACCGCCTAGCCCGCCAATAAGGTGTTAAGCAATAGTGAACCAAGAACCTAAAAGAAATTTGAAAGATCATGAGCCGGAGTTAAAGGCCAATTTAAGACCTTCTTCCGGATTTTTTCTACGGTAAAACCAATTTATAACGCAAATTTGGGTTAATTTTTCTTTTAGGTTTGGGTCCAATTTTTACGGTAATTTTCTGTTTATTTTTTTGTTTAATGCTTTCTTAGTGTGTTTTACTATGTGAAACTTGCGGGAAATACATAAAAATCCTTCATCCAGCAATCTAAAGTCGTTGATAGTACCTTACACATTTTCACTCGCCATAGACAACACGTGCATCGTTTCAACTACAATGTTCCCCAGAGTATTGAGGCTTGGATATTCCAAGAGAATAGAGGCTAAGTTAGGTTTGATAACTGATTGTTGCCATTATAAATAGATATTTTGAGCGAATATGATAGGTGAAATGCAAGTTCAACCCCGTATTTTCCCTGATGTTTTAAGCCCTACCTACTTGTGGTGCAGTGTGCGATGGGTATCCACCATTGTCTGTTCGTCTGACTGTTTGTTTATGAGTATTTATTAGCAGGATTTGTTATACACTAATAGGCGGAGTAGATGAAACTTAATAATTCAATTTGGTACCTGGGTAGAAATAGATTATCTTTGGGCAACACCTCAAACCCTCCCCCCCCCCCCCCCCCCCCTCCACACACACAAACAGACTCCCCTCTCTCTTCCCGCCCCCCCCCCCCCCCCCCCCCTCCGCCTCACACACACACAAACAAACATTCCGTCTGCCTGCCACCCCGCTCGGAACATCTTGACCGATAAGCCGAGATGCGTTATCGAGGGGGGGGGGGGGGGGACGACTCACTTGCTCGGACCGCCAGCATTGTGTAATATTAAACACGGTGGAGAGATAGGTGGGCCGATTAGGCGGGTCTGTGCTGTACCCCTTGACTTTTGGGTTTGGGGAGTGTTTTTTGTTAGTGTGTGGTTGGTTTTTCCTGTTTTATTCCTGTTTTCTGTGTTTTCCTGTCTTTCCTGTTTTTTGTGTTTCATAGTGTGTGTATGTTTTCTATTTGTTTTTGTTTTCTGTTTTTTTCTGTGTTTTCCAATGTTTTCTGTGTTTTCCTTTTTTGCTGTTATTGTACTGTATTTCTGGTTTACAAAATGAGTGATGGAAATGATACTTAGGCATCAATAATTGGCTTACCTAGTCGGCATGTGTTCTCTCAATTAACGATTCTATTGATAACAGAATAAGGCTTGTACAGTTCAGTACCTTCAGTACCATGACCCCTTTTTATCTTAGATCCTGGCTTAAATTTGATGATTGTATGCAGTTTAAGAAGGACCTGTGTTACTAAGAGGGTTTATTGAGATCGTATCTACCCATTTGAGTCGTATAGGTAGATTACAAACTAAAGAAAATCGTCCAATGGTAACCAGAATATGATGAAAATTGCGTAATGGTGGTGAAGGGTTTAAAGGGTTAAGGTATTTTTCGTGACTGTATTTAACCCCTTCAGCACGATGACGCTTTCTTAACTTATTCTGGCTACAATTAGACGATATTATGCAGTTTTAAGAAGGACCTGTGTGATTCAGAGGGCTTATTGAGATCGTATTTTACCCCTTTGAGTCCTAGAGGTAGATTATAGGCTAGAGAAAATCGTCTATAAGTAACCAGACTTAAGGTGAAAATTACGTCATCGTGGAGAAAGGTTTAATTGGTTATTCTACAGTAACCCTTTGAGGATCAAGTCGCGTTTTGACAGTTTATTCTGGCTGTAGATAGACGATTTTATTCAGCTTAGGACGAACTTGTGGGAGCAAAAGAGTTAATTGGGATAGTATTTACCCCTTTGATTCCTAAATATCCTTTGTAAAGTGCATACAATCGGCTAATGATAACCAGACTAAACTGTCAGAACTTGTCATAATCCTGTTAAGGGGAGGTATTTAGTTTGTTCCCTACGTTTTCATCAAGCTTAAAATTACACCCCCTAGACCCCCTTTCAAGATAAATTTGTACATTTTTCGGTAGAAAAATGTCCCGGCCGGAGGCCGGTTGCTCTTAAATTACAGGCTCGCTATCGCTCGCCAGGAAAAAAACGGCACCTTAATGGCACGAAAGGTCTTAAAATTGACAGAAATGGGGCTAAATGTCTTAAAATGTCCAAACTACTAGGGCTAACATCTTAAAATCTCAAAAGCAATTGGGCTACACATGAGGGAGAAAGGGGTCCAGAAAAAAATCCCTCAAGTGGAAATCTCCCCTTAAGGAGATTATTTCCTCTTGAGGGATTTTTTCTGGACCCTTTTCTCCCTCTTGTTTAGCCCCATTGTTTTGTGGTTTTAAGACGTTCGTCCCATAAGTTTGGCGATTTTAAGAAGTTTCGCCCCATTTTTGTCAATTTTAAGACCGTTCATGTCATTTAGGTATCGTTTTTTTTCCTGGCGAGCGATAGCGAGCCTGTATTTTAATAGGAATTGACCTTCGGCCGGTACATTTTTCTACCGAAAAATGTACACCTTTATCTTGAAAGGAAGTCTAAGGTGTATACTTTAAGCTTGAGGGAGGGCTAGGGTGTAACATATAATATACCTCCCCTTAATTCCAAACCAAGACAGGAGGGTTGCGGTTGTTGAGGCATTCACGCATTTTAGTAGTCTTGTGGATTTGCTTTAAGGGGAGATGGGTAATTTTTCTGGACCCCCTTGTCCCTCGAGTTTAGCCCCATTAGTTTTGATAGTTAAAGACGTTCGGCCCATTAGTTTGGTGATTTTTAAGACCTTTCACCCCACTTCGTTGTCAATTTTAGGACCTTTCGTGCCATTTAGGTGTCGATTTTTTCCTGGCGAGCGATAGCGAGCCTGTAATTTTAAGAGGAACCGGCCTTCGGCTGGGAAATTTTGCTAATGAAAAATGTACAAATTTATCTTGAAAGGGGGTCTAGGGGGTGAGTTTTTTTAAAGTTTGATGGAGCCTAGTGAGGAAACTAAAAGAAACAAAAATGAATGTATGAATAATTATATAGACCCAAAAATAACCACTACCCCCTTAATTCAGTGCTAGGTTGGAGCAGAACTTTGTGTGGTTTGGTTTGCGTTCGATAATGACGCAAATGGGTGTGTCAGGATTTTTGCTTTTGACTGTACCTCCATTTGCTTGTGACGTCACCCCGAACAGCCTTATTGTGTTAATGAACTTGAGTCTATGCTTACCTTTGTTTCTGATAATGCGCATGATTGATAAGCAAAGCATCCGACATATAATCTGCTCTCTCTCTCTCTCTCTCTCTCTCTCTCTCTCTCTCTCTCTCTCTCTCTCTCTCTCTCTCTCTCTCTCTCGGAATACACTGAGCATTTCGAGAGCTCTAGATCTCTTTTCGTTGGAAACTTGCTATTATTATTTTCCTTACTAGCTACAGATAGGCCTATACCACACTTAGACGAGGTGGACAGCTTGTGTGTAATGTTTGAAGTGCATTTTGAATGTTGCTGTACTGTTGGAGTGGCGTTGGTTGTGAGTGTTTGCTGTAACCAGTGTAATGTGTGAAGTGTGTTAAATAGAAAAGAAACACAAATCAGCAAAGAAGACCAGTTGGTGGAAAAGGACGTCTATCAATCCTTATACTCCACCTAAATCTCCTCCCTGGCATAGGTCTACCGCCCTGAGCGGTTGGTACCTACAACCTCCTCCTTATGGCATCAATACCATACGGTACGTAATCAAACATACAAGTTAGAACCTCAAGAGGTATATACAGTAACTACTTTAGATGGATTTTTTGTCTTCATATATTGTAGCGGTATAACAGAAAGACTATCTGCTCCACGTGGAATACAGTTCACAAGAAGAAATTAACTACCTTTTCAGTACGTATAGGTTTTCAGTAAAGCAGTTTTTCTTGATAAACACACTTTGCTATGACTGCACTGAATTGTATAATTACACTTTATTTTGATATGGAATAGGCCTAGCTCCCTGAAATAGACCGCAAGGTCTTTCAATACAATAATTTCCTGGTACCTCCATGTCGGTATCTCCCCATGACCTTTTACCTCCCCCTTCTGTCCCCTACCCTCCCTATTTGTACCCTGCAACATTCCAGAAACTGTTGCTACTGTTACACACACACACACACACACACACACACACACACACACACATGTAAGCGACGGTGTGTTTATCGGTACAACACGATTATACATATTTACGGGTAATTTGTTCACATTTTAAACCTAATTATAACTATCCAGATAAAACCTAACCTTAACACACATACACACACACACACACACACTCACATAATCACACACACACACATTAACACACACACACACTCACATAATCACACACACACACATATGAACAGTCACACAAACTCACACATTAACAGACACGCTTATATACAGACAAACACGTGCTTACACATCATCACACACGCAAATTCACTCATACACACGTTCATACTAACACACACACACACACACGACTCTCTCTTACACACACGCTCACTCTAGCACATACAGTCATACACACAAATACACACACATTCATGTTAATATATGCACACAGACGATCATATTAGCACATACAGTCACACACATATACACACATTCATGCTATATATTATGCTACATATGCTACATGCTACACATGCATATATTATGGCACAGTCACACACATATGCTAAATATACCTACTATACATACTCTCTCTCTCTCTCACACACACACACACACATCCACATAGCATTTACATACACGCACACACACACACACACATATCCACATAGCATTTACACCCACACATACAAACACACACACCCACACACACACACACACACACACACACACACACACACACACACACACACACACACACACACTTCCGTTTCAGTATTTATCTGCGTATCTCTTTTACTGTCCTATCCTTTTATTGCATCTTCTGTGCTAGCCTTTCTCTCATATCTTCAAGTTCATTAACCCCAAGTAGCTTCTAAGGCAAGGGTTCCCAACCTGGGGTACATGTACCCCCTGGGGTACATTTGCACTTCTCAGGGGGTACATAGGGGTCTGAGAGAATAACCATAGTGTACAAAACATGGTGTTCTAATCTACAGGCAGATTGCACAAAGTTGTATTTTTATCAATTTCCTCATTTCAGTAAGCGAAACTTATATTAAAATTTGGCAAGAATGTAGTTACCGGGTGGACCGCCCGCCTTACACTATGCGGACCCTTGCAATCATGTTCCCGTCTATTTTGACTGCCATGGGATACAATAATAGGTTGAAGGGGGGCTTTTGTACCCCTCACCCCCCATGACTTATTGTCATCATCATACATATTGCCAGCAGGGGTCAAATAACAGAAACAAATATACGGGAACTTAACCACGAGCGATCGACCTATGTAAACATGACTACCGTGGACCACCGTACAACCGGATACTACATCCTTCCCTTAAAATTATATCAGTGAGGTGACTATTCCATTGTTTTCACTATTATGTGACTTCCTGCGGAATAAATATTATTCTCCTGTTATCTATGTATGTTCATATTTTCTTCTCTTTGCACGTGATATTGTTTAAATAAATTAACAAAGAAATACAAATATCCCCATTTTTAACCCTTTGGCTGTGGCAATTTTTGGGCTATTTAGGGCATATTCAGGCACTCCTGAATGATAAATCAAGCATCTGCATTAAATGAAGTGTATTCTGCCGAAAACTAGGCGAGAATAGCTTCAAAATGACACCAGAACGGGTCCCGTACGTGGTCTGGTTCACCCGCAGTGGTGCCAGTGAAATGCGGGAAACCCGCTATTATGTAACACTCGCTCGCTTGGCTACACTGTTGGGAGACACAGAGAGAGACCCGCGTGAGACACAGTCAACCTCAGTGAGCCGCTCGGTGCTCTGAGGGTCGGAGGTGGGCCCCTCACGCTCCTGCCCACTGACACTCAATTTTTACGGTTTTTACAGGCTTTTAAAGCCTGGAAATTGCTGTAACTTGCCAGGACGTTCCAGAACGTCACCCGCAGCGAAAGGGTTAAAGACCTGAAGATAATTTTTAACATTATTATTATTATTATTATTATTATTATTATTATTATTATTATTATTATTATCACTACTTTAGTATTATTATTTGTATTACTATTATTATTAATATTACTATTATCATTATTATTAACCATATTTTCTGTGTATTTCCAGATGGAATTAGCAAGAATGGAAAATACAAAAATCCAAAGAAAAATACGGAAACAAATGAAGGAAACCAATGGCAAGTCTGGCCGGAGGAGCACAGGCCCTGCAAAACCCTCCCCTCGTATGAACTCGGTTTATGTGACTGCCGGATTGATAAAACGCACCTTATTATATTTGTGAGAGATCCTTCCTAAGCCGAATTTATGGAACTCTCCTTGATTTTATACCCTGTGGAGTTGATTATTGGTGAGAGATCTTTGCTAAACCGAATTTATGGAACTGGCCTTGTTTTTAGCTCTGGAGTTGATTATTTGTGATGAGAGATCTTTCCTGAGCCTAATGACTGATAGACAGTGTTCGCCAATATTTACTCTTCTTTAAGCTTATATATGAGAGGATTTTACTAAGCGAGATTAATGTTTAAATATTCGCCATGCTGCAGTAATAAGATTCAATAATAGTTAGATCCAGTATATGTGAGATATTACTTAAGTTACTCAAGAGAGAAGAATGACAAGAAGACCAGAACAAGAGAAGAAGTAGAAGAAGAAAAGACGAAGGAATAAATATATGAAGAGGAAGCAGTGAAAACCATAAATTAAAGAAGATTAAAAGTAAGAATAAGAGGAGGACTAAAAGATCTAGACAAGGCGATTTGCAGAAGTTTCCGACATTTCTAATAAGTATCCACATCTCTACAAATTGATATGAAGAAGCTTATAATCTTGCTATTTAGGATCTGCATCTTGACACAGTGAAAAGCTAAAGTTCCAATCTCTCCATCAAGTGTTAGAATCTGAAGCTTTGGACAATTAAGGTGTTCGTTTTGTGACAGACTAAAGTTCCAAATCTCTCCATCAAATATCCGAAAATCAAGCTTTGGGAAATTCAGGTGTTCGTTTTGTGACAGACTAAAGTTCCTAATCTCTCTATCAAGAGTTCGAATCTGAAGCTTTGGACAATTAAGATGTTCGTTTTGTGACAGGCTAAAATTACAATCTCAAGAATCCGAATGTTAAGCTTTGAGAAATTAAGGTGTTTGTTTTGTAAATGTGGCCCCTGTATCGAATAGTAGTCGGAGATTTTGTAGGGTCTGTGCTGCGATGGGAGTCTTCCAAACCCTTCCTTCATCGCGGAACATAAGAAAACGGGAGTGTGCAGAAAGCCGAATGATCTACACATGGCAGATCTCTTTCACATCCAACCCATCTCTTCATGTTCATGGTCCTGTCAATGCTAAGGTAGGTACAAAGTTTATCAATTAGTTGGTGATACTAATGTTGTCACCATATTAATAGTAGACCTATTATGTTGGTAACCCCTTCTCTACCGGCGACGTCTTTTTTATTTTATTTCAGCTACATTTAGGCGGTTTTATGAAGCTTAGGAAGGATATATGGTAGCTAAAAGGATAAATTGAGATAGTCTGTAGCTTTTAATTGGTAGACGTCCTTCCAAAGCTGAATAAAGTCGTCTCATGGTAGCCAAAATAAAGTGAAGAAGATGTAGTCGGTAAAGAAGGGATTAATAGCCAAATTTACATACTATATTCTGTTTCTTTTCAACTGACAGTAAATTGCAAAGTTCCCATCAAGATTTCTCAGTTATTTTGAAGATTTTGTAGTGAAATGTAGTGCTAATTATATAAACTTGGTCTTATGATGCACAGACATAGTAGTTTCATATTTGTCCAACCTTAACCCTTAACCAACGGCGCACAACATCTGTCGAGTTAAATAAATTTGGACCATGTGGCGGTGCACGACAGCTGTCGAGTGCCATTTTCAGCACGTAATGTTGCTGAGAGAGAGAGCCGAGCGGTAGGACGAGCGTAGTAACCTTATGACCGCTCCCCACGACCACCGTGGACGTACTGAACTGTATTCTACCCTCCTCCTCCCTCTCTCACTCGCTACACAGGGAATTATGTACGGAAATTACTTTATTTTAGGTTTTTTGCACTCGTGTTGCACGATCGTTGCAAGAGAACCAGTGGTCGTACAAGGATGGTTCGGGTGTCATTGGAAAGCTCTGTTTACGCCCTTTCAGGGATAGATACTTGTTTTACGCTCTGGGTCTTGTTTATGCATGAAAATGAGCACGGAAACAACCCTATTTAGGGTAAAACCCCCCCCCCCCCGCTGGGCGGCACAGTGAAAATACCCTACCACCCGCTCTTTGTGTGTTAAGTATCGAGAAATTAGCTGCTCAGGGATTCACTTTATCGTCAGCTGAAAATAAACAGAGTATAGT
Organism: Paralithodes platypus; assembly: GCA_032716605.1. Lineage (NCBI taxonomy): Eukaryota > Metazoa > Arthropoda > Malacostraca > Decapoda > Lithodidae > Paralithodes > Paralithodes platypus. Next base: position 9,542,080 of record CM064525.1, on the reverse strand, counting down.
TAATATGTTAATTGTCCAAAACTAGCACATCATTGTAATCCCTTCTCATATAGTAATCCCTTCTCATATAGTAATTTGCTCTTGGAATTTTGTCATTGTTACTACCTAGTTGCTAAAGATTCTTTCTTCGGAAAATGAAGTTGTATATGTGTATACTCTGGCACCTTCCCCAATTATCCTTTTTTTATGGGGGTGGCTGACTCGAGACAGAGCCCGAATAGGGACATCACAACACATCAGAAAAACAAAACAAAACATAAAATATCACATCTAGGTCGGTTACTTGTTGGACCGTACACCCGGATACTACATCCTTCCCTTAAAATGATATCAGTGAGGTGACTATGCCATTGTTTTCACTATTATGTGACTTCCTGCGGCCCACAATCTGTATTGGACGTGAAACAATCAGGTATGTATACCAACTGACGTGAAACAATCAGGTATGTATACCAACTCGAGACAGCTGCAGTACCGCCCGATAATGTCCGAGTATGTGACAGATCAAAATATTTTATAGTCACTGAGTTCATTCCTTTCATGCCCTTCTATCTCCCCTTGTACCTGACTCACATATTCTCTTTGTAAGCCTTTCATCTCCCATTCATGTTGAACGAATGGGAGATGAAAGGCTTACAAAGAGAATATGTGAGTCAGGTACAAGGGGAGATAGAAGGGCAGGAAGACCCCCATTGAGATGGAGAGACTGTGTAAGAAAGGCTTTGGATGATAGAGGAATGACTATAGATCAGGCAGGGGAAGTGGTGGTGGACAGGAGTGAATGGAGAATGCTTGTGAATAGTTGAGTGAACACGTGGTCATTTGGAGTAAGGGGTCGGGTGCAAGTTGGACTAGATAATAGTCCATCAGGCGCCTGGCCCGGGAGACGATTAATATGAAGGTGTGCCTGGAAGTGTGGTGGGAGGGCTTGTGGCTTTGGCTCCGCTGCATGTCTGCCTGCCGAAATCGGAACCTCTCCGGGTGGTCAGGGGCCGGGGGAGTGCTGGAGCGACCTTGGTAACCCTGGTCTCTGGGTCTTCTCCTGGGTGACCTGGATGTGTGAGAGTTTGTGTTTTTTATCTGTGTTTATTTTTGTTTTATGTTGTTTTTGTGTTTTCCCTGTTCTTGCTCTGTCTTGAGTCGGCTACCCCCAAAATGGGGATTGGGCCTGAGCATATAGATAGATAGAATAGCTAGATAGATAGAGTTCATTTTATTGATAATATCAATGCTAAGATCCCTATCAGTCTACACATACATATTTCACAATAAAATAATATAACATTTATATAATTTTATCCATTTTTATCCTAAATTGTTAGGGGTACATGGGTACCTATCAGAATGCCCAAGTGGTACAGAGGAACTAAATGGTGGGGTTCTAAGGGTAAGGGTTCTGTTGTTTCTTGCTTTCCTTTCAGCTATACATATATTGTTTTCTCGTTCTATCAGACTAGTCTATCTATCTATCAAACTGTAAATAAATATCTATCTATCTACCTATATATCTATCTATAAATAAATATCTATCTATCTATAGATTAATAAATAAATATCTCGCTCTCTCTCTATCTACCTATCTATATATATATATATCTATTTATTTATCTATTTATTTATAAATAGCTATCTATATAATTATCTATTTTCCGACCTTGCCTCCACGTGGTCTTTCCTCATTCCTCCACTTCCTGTCCCTGCCCCCTCCCCCTCCCCCTCCCCCCTCCTTCTACCCCTTTATCTCCTTCTCCCCTCCTTTATCTCCTTCTCCCCTCCTTTATCTCCTTCTCCCCTCCTTTATCTCCTTCTACCCCTTTTTCTCCATCCCCCTCTCTTCTCCCCCTCACTGTTCTCCTTTACCTTTTCCCCCCCTTTTTCCCCCTTTCTCTCCCTCCATCCCTTTTTTCTCCCTTCATTCTTTCTTTTCATTTCCCCCTTCTCTTCCTCTTTCTCTGTATTCCCTCTTTCTCTTTTCTTCCCTTCCCCCTACCCCCTCTCTTTTCTTCCCTTCCCCCTTCCCCCCTCTATTTTCTTTCCCTTCCCCCTACCCCCTCTATTTTCTTCCCTTCCCCCTACCCCCTCTCTTTCTTCCCTTCCCCCTACCCCCTCTCCTTCTTTCCTTCCCCCTTCCCCATCTCTTTTCTTCCCTTCCCCTCCCCCCCTCTCTTTTCTTCCCTTCCCCCTACCCCCTCTCTTTTCTTCCCTTCCCCCTACCCCCTCTCTTTTCTTCCCTTCCCCCTACCCCCTCTCTTTTCTTCCCTTCCCCCTACCCCCTCTTTTCTTCCCTTCCCCCTACCCCCTCTCTTTTCTTCCCTTCCCCCCCCCCCCCCTCTTTTCTTCCCTTCCCCCTACCCCATCTCTTTTCTTCCGTTCCCCCTACCCCATCTCTTTCTTCCCTTCCCCCTACCCCCTCTCTTTCTTCCCTTCCCCCTACCCACTCTTTTCTTTCCCTTCCCCCTACCCCCCTCTCTTTTCTCCTTCTCATCCCTCCTTTTCTATCCATCCATCCTCTCTTCTCTCCCTCACCTTCCCGTTTCTTTCCATTCCCCCTTCTCCCTTTGCTCCCCCTTCCCCTACCCCCACCCCCTATCTCCCCCTCTTCAATGTTCCTCCCTATTTCCCCCCCCCCCCCCTTCCTCTTTCTCTTTCTTTCCATTTCCCCCCCTCTCTTTGCTCCCCCTCCCCCTATCTCTCCCTCTCCAATGTTCCTCCCTATTCTCCCCTCCCCCCTCCTTTCTCTCCATTCCTGCCCTTCCGGTTACATTCCTCATCATATATTGCTTTATAGCTTACAGTATATTGCAATATAACGTATATAACTATCCATTCCTCTTCATTTGCCCTTTGGTACAAGCCCCAGCACTCTAGGGAACGTTGTGTATATGTATATAATTATAAGTGTATATGTGTGTGTGTGTGTTGTATGTGTGTGTGTGTAAGTGTATGTATGTGTGTGTGTGTGTGTGTAAATGTATGTGTGTGTGTGTGTGTGTGTGTTGTATGTGTGTGTGTGTGTGTGTGTGTGTGTGTGTAAGTGTATGTGTGTGTGTTAATATAGACATTGTGTGTAAGTGTATGTGTGTGTGTGTGTGTGTAAGTGTATGTATGTGTGTGTAAGTGTATGTATGTGTGTGTGTGTGTAAGTGTATGTGTGTGTAAGTGTATGTGTGTGTAAGTGTATGTGTGTGTGTGTGTGTGTGTATGTGTGTGTGTGTGTGTGTGTGTGTGTGTGTGTAAATGTATTTGTGTGTGTGTGTAAGTGTATGTATGTGTGTTGTATGTGTGTGTGTGTGTGTGTGTTGTATGTGTGTGTGGTATGTGTGTGTGTGTGTAAGTGTATGTATGTGTGTGTGTGTGTGTGTGTGTGTGTGTGTATATAAATGTGTGTGTGTGTATAAATGTGTGTGTGTGTGTGTGTGTGTGTGTGAGAGTGTGAGAATTATTACTGTACATTCCCCGTTTTAATTTAGGCTCACAGTACCTTCCAGCATTTCCTTTCTGTGAGTTATTTCCATTGTTGTTCACATAGGCTTCTCTCTCTCTCTCTCTCTCTCTCTCTCTCTCTCTCTCTCTCTCTCTCTCTCTCTCTCTCTCTCTCTCTCTCTCTCTCTCGTGTCCCTATTATAGAACACGTTGGCATGAAACTCCATATTAATGTCCTATCTCTACATAATTATATGATATTTGTATGATGTTATTATACATTTATCATCCATGCACATTATATTCCTGATCTCCATAACTCCCTTTCCACTTCTCATTATTTATTATTCCTTATTTTATCCCGTGCTATATAGCTGCATTACCATTTATATTGTTCCGTATGTATTTTCATGTATATGTAATCAGTACCCATGGCATCCTTTTAACTTTATTCTAGCTACTATATGCCAATTTTAGTCAACTTAGGAAGGACGTCTACCCATTAATTGGTTACAAACTGTCTTCATCAATCCGTTCAGCTACCATATATATTTCTTAAGATTCATAAAATGCTTTAAATGTCGCCGGTACAGAAGGGGTTAATTAAATGTACCGGGTATGTGCCTTTCTTTCCATCTTTGCATTCCCGATCTCTCCAACTTGTTTTTCCCATTTCCTATTTCACTCTCTCTATAACTTCCTCCATTGCTATCCCCTTTCATACTACCTGTTTTGCGTTAATTTGTCTATATTAACCATTCATATTACCCTTATAACATATAGCGACATTAATAAAAGTGATATTCTGGAGATTCCAGCCATTTTAGAGCGGTATTCTAGAGATTCGAGCCATTTAAAGCGATATTCTGGGGATTCGATCCATTTTAGAGCGATATTCTACTAGAGATTGTGGGCTTATTCTAGGGATTTTCAGCTTATATTTACTATCTAGCGGACTTGATTTGGTAACCCTGCTTCTTGTACCCTATTGTTGCAGCTCTCTTCTCTCCTTCTTTCTTCTCTTTCTCTTTCTTCTCTTCCTTACTTTCTTATTATTTTCCCTCTCCTTTTATCCTTCTCTCCCTCTTTCTTCTCTTCCTCTTGTGTCCTCTTACTTTCTTATTATTTTCCCTTTCCTCCTTTTATCCTTCTCTCCCCTTTCTCTCTCCCTCTTTCTTCTCTTCCTCTTGTGTCCTCTTACTGTCTTATTATTTTACCTCTTCTCCTTTTAGTTTTCTTTTCCCTTTCTCTCTCCCTCTTTCTTCTTTCCTTCCTCTTCCTGTCGTCTTTCATTCCCTTCGTTACTCCCTCTTCTTCCTTTCCTCTCTCTTTCTCCTTTCCTCCCTCCCTTCTCCCTTTTTTTCTTTCTTCTCTTTCTTCATTATTCTTCTCTCCCTTTTCATCTCTCTTTCTTCTTTTTTCCTTCCTCTTCCTTCCCTCTTCTTCCTCCTTTCCTCCCTCTTCCTTCTTCTTTCTTCCTCTTTCCCTCCCCCTGGTGTACTGTACTTGTTGTATTCCTAGTAGTATCTTGTATCAGGATGAGGATGCTGTAGTCCTCCATGAAATAATGTTATCATGCCATCATTAAGTTTTCGTATTAATGTTATTTTTCGTATTCACTGTAACTGTATTTCTATTTAAAGTCACATGGGTCAGTTCCTGGTCCTTTATGTGCGTCTGTGACGTATAATTGGTGTATAATAAACATATCATATAAAATCAAATCAATCTGCCTTTTCATTCTTGTGGTTACTCTAATATTCCGTCTTGTCCTTTTCATTTTCTCCCTCAACTTTCATTCTTTCCCCTCTGCTTCCCTGCTCTCTCACTCCATTCTCCCTTTCATATTACTCTCTCTCTCTCTCTCTCTCTCTCTCTCTCTCTCTCTCTCTCTCTCTCTCTCTCTCTCTCTCTCTCTCTCTCGCTCTCTCTCTCTCTCTCGCTCTCTCTCTCTCTCACACAATCGTTAATACACCATGCATAATAATGCACAAGATAGCATCATTATAGCACACACATTCACTGAGGCATATCGAGGTCAATAGTAATACCGGTATATATAAATATATATATATATATATATATATATATATATATATATATATAGAGAGAGAGAGAGAGAGAGAGAGAGAGAGAGAAAATGTGAGTGACAGATACATAATGGAAGCTCTCATGAAGAATTAGCTCATATCTTCTGTCGCTGCCTCGTCCTTTCCTTTATTTTTTTCCCTGCAGTTCTCCCTCTCTGTTCCTTCTTCCTTAAGGGGAGATGGGTCGTTTTTCTGGTCCTCCTTCTTCCTCATGTTTAGCACCATTAGTTTTCAGATTTGATGGCGTTCGGTCCATTAGTTTGGCAATTTTAAGACCTTTCGCCCCAATTCTTTGTCAATATTTAGACTTTTCGTGTCATTTAGGTGTCTATTTTTCCTGGCGAGCGATAACGAGCCTGTAGTTTAAGAGGAACCGGCCTTCGGCCTGGACATTTTTCTATCAATTTATCTTTAGGGAGGTTCTTGGGCATTTTTTTTTTTTTTTTTTTTTTTTTTTTTTTTTTTTTTTTTTTAAAGCTTGATGGAGGTCTAGGGAGGAAACTAAAAAATAAGAAATAGATACATAAATGAGCATACTAATACGCCCATGCCCCCTTAACCCCTTGAAGATTATGACGCATATTGACAGTGTATTCTGGTTATCATTAGACGATTATATAAGCCGTATAAAATCGTGTAGTGATAGTAAAAACATTATGAAAAAAGGTAACTGTTTCTGAATGGGGTAATAATTGTTCCATTATTACTAGTGAATAAATGAAGTTGGAGGAAAACACAATGATACATTTTAATTTATTCCTCTTAACCTTTTGGGCTACGCAGAACCTAATCTCTCTGAAGATGGGGTCTGCGTAGCCTGAAACGTTAGAGAAAACAAGAATGTAAGCTTTTTTCCTGCTTTCTTTTTCCTCTTCCCCTCAGGCATAGTTTTAGTCTATTCTTCCCTCGGGTAGCACTTCCTATTATTTACCGTGTATACAGTCTCCACTTTTCCTCATCTAACCCTTTCTATACCGGCGACTTCCTTTTATCTTTATGCTGGCTACTATTAGACGATTGTATTCATTTAAAAAGGGGCCTCCAGCATTTAACAGGCTTCAAACTATCTCGCCTTTCCTTTTCACTACCACCGATCCTTCTTAAACTGCTTAAAACCGTCTAAATATAGCTAGAATCAAATCGAAAAGACGTCGCAGGTTCAGTAGAGGTTAATTTGCTCACCTTCCCTTTATCATAGTTTCCGTTTTAAAATGTCCAACCCTTTATATAAATTGTATTTGCAGTGTATCCATTCTCCATTTTCTCTCATTTTACTTTGCTCACCTTCGATTTATCTTAGTTTCCCCTTTGAATTTTCGAAACCTTTATATATTTATTGCGTTGTATGCTAATGAGGACGCCCTGGGGTAGCCTATGTGGAGAACCGGTTGTATGGCTTTGGTAATATTTTCTCGGGAGCTGTGTCTTTTTTTTTTTTTTTTTTTTTTTTTTTTTTTTTTTTTTTTTTTAGCTCTTGCGTCATTGTGTGGGGTAAGCCGATGATTATAGCCTCTGAATTTTATAATGATGTGTTTTTTGCATACTAATTAGCGCATGCGCTTAAGTAAATAACTACGAGATAATTTGATAGACTAGATTGTGTCGACCCACTATGTATAAGATCTAGATGCTTATTATGTAAATTAGTCATATTTAAACTTATTTGTATGTTAGCTCCTTCTATCTACTATTTCGCTTGCCCCCTCACCCCCCTTTCTCTCTCTACATATTGCGAATCAAAGTAAAACAAACCCGAAAGAATTCTATAGTTATATCAGAAAGAAAAAAGTAGTTACTTCAACTGTTGGACCGTTAGTCGATGAAAATGGAGAATACACCAAAGACGAAGAACAAATGAGTAATGCCCTCAATACCTTCTTTGCATCAGTTTTTACAACAGAAGACCTCAGTGATATCCCTACACCATCGCCGATTCAGATTGATAATTCAGATGTTTTAAGCAATATCACCGTTACAGAGAGAGAAGTATTGAATTGTTTAGATAAACTCAAGGTAAATAAAACGCCTGGACCTGATACAATCTCGCCTAGAGTTCTAAAGGAAGCTAAGGATGAGCTCTCTAAACCACTGACATTACTATTCAATAAATCCTTGCAGTCTGGAACTATGCCCGATCAGTGGAAGCTGCCAACGTAACACCGATATTAAAAAAAGGCAGCAAATCCCTATCCAGTAACTATCGTCCAATTAGCTTAACCTCAGTTGTATGTAAAATGCTAGAAACGGTCATACGAGACAGACTCGTAAATCACTTAGAGGAAAATAACATACTTAAAGATACTCAACACGGCTTTCGTAAAAACGTTCCTGTTTAACTAACCTCTTAGACTTCTTCCACGATATCCTCAACCTCTACGATGAGAGTAAAGCTGTAGATATTATATACCTTGATTTTCAAAAGGCCTTTGACAAAGTTCCCCACAAACGTTTTACTGCTAAAACTAAAAGCGGCATGGAATACAAGACGGTGTGTTGAAATGGATAGAAAATTGGCTCAGCGACAGAAAGCAAAGAGTAGTCATAAACGGTAAGGCATCACAATGGACCAATGTAAGTAGCGGGGTACCCCAGGGATCGGTACTAGGACCAATTCTCTTTCTAATTTACATCAACGACATAGATGAGGGTCTCACCTGTACAATCTCAAAATTTGCTGACGATACAAAAATTGCAAATAGCGTACCTCTCAAAAGAACAAGTTGACGATATGCAACACAATCTAGATAAATTGTCATGTTGGGCCCAAATATGGCAAATGAGTTTCAATGCGGATAAATGTAAAGTACTACATATCGGATACCTAAATGAGAAAGCAAACTATTCGATGAATGGCACTCAGCTTAGAATGTAAACAGAGAAAACCGATCTGGGAGTAACAATATCGAGTAACCTAAAACCGAGTCAACAATGTTCAGAAGTTGTTAAGAAGGCAAACAAAATAATTGGCTTTATAGGCAGGTCATTTGAGCATAAATCCAAAGAAGTTATCCTAACCCTTTACAATTCCTTAAGTCCGCCCTCTTCTGGAATACTGCGTTCAATCCTGGTGCCCTTATTACCAAAAAGATATAAACAAGCTAGAACGAGTTCAACGTAGAGTTACCAAAATGATACCTAGCCTAAAGAACAAACCATACGAAGAGCGTCTTAGAGAATTAAATCTATTTCCTTTAACCCAGCGCAGATTAAGAGGCGACTTAATTCAAGTGTTCAAAATCATCAAAGGCATCGACAATATGAACTGTAGTAAGTACTTCACTATCGACCCAATCTAATTACACGCGGGGAAACAGTTGCAAAATTATTGGTAAATCTTTTAACTCGCACGAATCTAAGAATTTCTTCTTCAATCGAGTTGTCAACTTGTGGAATGGGCTTCCCCGAAACGTTATAGACTGCATCACCGTTGATTCATTTAAACTCCGCCTAGACAAATATCTCGCATCAAACCCGCGACTGACTGCGTTTGTAAATGAAATAACTTTATTTTATCCCCCCCTCAGTTACTAACCCATCTGTCCCCTACTAACTTCCTAATCCTGCCACGGACATTAGTTCCAGGGCAGTAATTCCCTTTCCAATGTTCCCTTACCCACTCTAAACCACTGTTTGGACACTTGATCTTCAGTGTTTTGGAGGACAAGCAACCTAGAAGGGTCACTGGATCTGTTGTTGCTTGATTTCCTTTGTACTCCTTTGTACTCCTTTGTACTCTTTCTCTCCCCCCCCTCTCTCTCTCTCTCTCTCTCTCTCTCTCCTCTCTCTCTCTCTCTCTCTCTCTCTCTCTCTCCCTCTCTCTCTCTCTCTCTCTCTCTTCTTTAGTCTTTTGTCCTTCTTTCTTCCCTCCATTCGTCTATGCTTCTCTCCCTTTTATTTCTTCTCTCCATTCTCCTCTCCTCTTCTTTCCATTCTCCGCTCTTCCTTTCTTCCTTTTCTTTCCATTCTCCTTTCTTCTTCTCTCCTGCTTTTCATTTTCTTATCTTCTTCTCTCTATCTTCTTTTCATTCTCGTATCTTCTTCTCTCCCTCTTCTCTCCGTCTTCCTTCTCCCATCCATTCTCTTCTCTCTCTTCTCCCATCCTTCCATCTTTACTCCCTTATCTTTCATCCCCCCCATTCTCCTCTCTTCCTCCTCCTCCCCGATGCCTCCCTTCTCTCCTCCATCCTCTCCTCTTCTCACCCTCTTCGAATGGGCTTCCCCGAGACGTTATAGACTGCAGCACCGTGGATTCATTTAAACTGCGCATAGACAAATATCTCGCATCAAACCCGCGACTGAATGCGTTTGTAAATGAATAACTTTATTTTATTCCTGCCTTAGTTACTAACCCATCTGTCCCCTACTAACTTCCTAATTCTGCCACGGACATTAGTTCCTTTTCCAATGTTCCCTTACCCACTCTAAACCACTGTTTGGACACTTGATCCTCAGTGTTTTGGAGGACAAGCAGCCTAGAAGGGTCACTAGATTTGTTGTTGCTTGATTTCCTTTGTACTCCTTTGTTCTAACATCTCTCTACACCCTTTTCGTACCGTACTTCCCTCCCTCCCCACCCAATTCACAAGGCCTATTATACCCTGTTCCAAGTAAGTAGGCCAAAACGCTTGATCATTAACCCTTTCTTTACCAGTGACGTCTGTATCATTTTATTCTAGCTATAATTAAACGATGTTGTGCAGTTTAAGGGGGGGGGGGGGGATGGTTCACCTCTTGGGCGATTTTTGCATGTATTCATTAATTTTCTAGTTTCCTCCCTAGACCTCCATCAAATTAAAATAAAAAACACCCATTAGATCCTACTTCTAGATTAATTTTTACATTTTTCGGTAGAAAAATGTCCCGGCCTAAGGCCGATTCTTCCAACATTACAGGCTAGCTATCGTTCGCCAGGGAAAAAAATTGACACCTGAATAGCACGAAAGGTCTAAATATCGACGAAGAAATGGGGCGAATGGTCTTAAAATCTACTAACTAATGGGGCAAACATCTTAACATCTGAAAACTAATGGGGCTAAACATGAGGGAGAAAGTAGTCCAGAAAACCGGCCCATCCCCCCTTAAGAGGGATCTGTGGTAGTGAAAATGGTTAAGTGAGATAGTTCGAAGCTTGTTAACTTCTGGAGGCTCTTTTTATTCAGAATATAATCGTCTAATAGTAGCCAGAGTAAGGTTAAAAGGACGGCACCGGTACTGTAAGGGTTAACCTCTATAACTCACAAACGACTAGAGTAATCGAGCTAATATTTCTACCATTTGGGAAGGGTCAGCCAGGGAATAGGTGGTGAAATATACAGCCAATTTACTCGAGCCCTTTTGGAGTTACAGAGGTTCGGGTTCACGATTTCTGGACCACCTATTTGGAACGGGGTATAGTGACCGTGTGTGTGTGTGTGTGTGTGTGTGTGTGTGTGTGTGTGTGTGTGTGTGTGTGTGTGTGTGTGTGTGTGTGTGTACTGTATGTGTGTGGATGTGTGTGTGTGTATATATGTGTGTGTGTGTATATGTGTGTGTGTGTGTGTGTGTGTGTGTATGTGTGTGGAGTTTTGTGAAGCTCCCTCGGTTGCATAACAAACAGACGCCGGTACTGTCATCCATTATCAATATACCGGTACATCATTTGTAGTCTTCCTTTTGACTTGCCTCCCGTACCACCTTCTCCGGCTCCTCGTAATTCCTCTTGTCTCTTTCTACATTCTTCTTTTGTCCCTCTTTATTCTTGTTTTCGTCCCCTCCTCCTGCTCCTCCTCCTCCTCCTCCTCCTCCTTCTTCTTCTTCTTCTTCTTCTTCTTCCTGTTTTCTTTACCCCATCTCTCTCTTATTACCTGTTTTATATTATCTATCCTCTTGATCGCACCTGTTCCCTTCTTAAATCTCTCTCTCTCTCACACACACACTCACAAACATCTATCCCTATCTATCTATTTATCACTCACACATCGACACAGACACACTAATCCAAACACTCACACACACATTCACCTCTTTCACATACACACACATTCACCTCTTTTACACACATACACACACACATTCACCTATTTCATACACACACACACATTTACCTCTTTCACTCCCCCCTATACCTCCGTAAGATTCCCCCCCCCCCCCTCCACACCCCGCTATTTGACCCAGTACCCCCCCTCCCCCCGCGGTCATCGACACGACCTTCCCCCCCCTCCCATACCGACCTTGGC